>JAYMZC010000378.1:0-195987 GCA_036346975.1 Drosophila prolongata
CAGGGTTAGCCAGTCCTGATTTTAAAGCGCTTGCGTAAGTCACATTTTTATCAGAGTTTAAGGGTCCTAGTGAGGATCTGGCTGCAGTCGAGAAGAAGACTTCAGGGTTTGTTTTGGAAGCTGTCATCTGTTTATTTTGGGTGCGGGCGGCAGTTCCTCTCTGGTGGATGCGACTTTTCAGCTCCTTGTAAACAGGGCAGCCTCTGTAGTTAGCAGTGTGATTGCCACCGCAGTTGCCGCACTTTTTCGAGTTGCAGTCATCTTTGCTCGTTGGGCAGTGTGCGGAGTCATGAAGATCTCCACAAACTACACACACCGGGCGCAGTTTACAGTATGACCTTGTATGGCCATATTCTTGGCAGTTCGCACATTGTACCGGGCCATTGCGTTTGTGCGGTTCCTCAACTGTAATTCTGCGGTGCAGCAGGAACTGAAGATTGTAAATGGGGTGCACTTCGTATTTCTTTAGGGGCTTATTTTCTGGTTCGAGCTCAACCTTAAAGAGTGGCTGCGGCTTTCTATCCCTGTTAAGGATGTTGAAGACTGTCTTAGCGTTAAATCCCTTCTCTTGAAGCGCCTTTGTTATCTCTGCAGGCGTTACGTCGGACTCTATGCCCTTAAGTACGACTTGCAGGCCCTTGCTACTTTTTAGCTGATACGTGTAAAAGTTCTTTTTATTCTCGGAAAGATATTTCGATAATACTCTGTAATTATCTTCAGACTTCATTTGAACCTTTGTTTCCTGGATGTTGCCCTTTACTAGAGGTATTATGTGGAAGTTATCCTTTCCAATAAGCTCGATAATTTTGTTGACAAGAACATTGGAACTTTTTTCTCGAAAATAAATAGGCGGAGGTTTTGGCTTCCTTTTCTCGACTTCAGTGGATTCGGCCGCCTCAACGTCATAGGCGTCTTCCAAGATTTTAAATCGGTTTGAGTTCGTGGGCGTTTCTATTCCAGCTAGGCTAGCATTGTTACGGGTTATTTTGCGTTGAGAATTTAGAGGGCTCAGCTTCCTTTTGATTTGGATGTAGCGATCCATACCAGTCTGCACAGCCGGCTTAATACATTCATTGGTTTTGTTCTGTTTTTCGGGCAGCGCAGTGGCAGACGTATTAATATTTGCGCTGCTAGCTGATGATGTCATTAAACGAGCAGTCGATACGGTTGCAGTTGTTGTTGTAGTTACAGTTGACGTTGTTAAAGAAATTGCGGTGCTAGTTACTGCTGATGAGCTTAGGTTATTGCATACCTGCATTGAGGCACATTCAGCGCTCTTTGGCCGCAGAGACGTCGATGGTAGCGAGGGGGAGCAAGAACGCGCTCTCTCGCTCGATACAATTAAGAACTCGGTCAAGTTGGGGGTAATTGCCCGCGCTTGATCAGAGCTTGCATTATTTTCGGTTGCTTTAAAAGAGAAGTACGCGTTATTTCTTTGTACTGAGAGCCGTCTCTCGTCTTGCTCACGTTGACGTTGTGTGCGAACGTCGTTCAGATTCATTGTATTCGTGGTAAAGTTAATTAGAGTTTTAAGTGTTAAGTTTTATATTAATTAAATGACCAATCAATATAAACATTCGCGATTTCATCGCAGAAAGCGTCTTTTCGCGTTATAGTAGATTTATTAAAACGGTCACTGCACTTTTGTGATTTTATTGAATATTTTTTCCCGGAGCACAATAAATACACGTCTGCATGCGACGACAGCTTTTTGCATACAATATGCGAACTTAAATGTTTTTTGTACTTAAGACAATTGGTTTTATTCGTTGTTAGTCTGAATGGTTTATCTACCGCAACTGGATGTAGATTTAGTTGAAGGAGTACAGGCGAGTGATCAGACGATAGATCTGATAAGGAGTTGGCGCTTATCAGGTTGCGTGGAATGTTTTTTGTGACTGCAAAATCTATCAAGTCTGGCAGTTTTCTGGGATCTGTTGGCCAATATGTAGCTCGTTGCAGTCTAGCTCGTTGCTAGCTTTTATTATTGCATTGTACAACTGCACTCCCTTTGGAGTCACAAGACGAGATCCCCAGTGCGTATGCTTGGCATAAAAGTCTCCTGCTACTATAAATTGTTCGCTCAGAGAGTTGAAATAGTCCATGAATTGGGATTCGGATATTGTAAACCGAGGAGGGCAGTATACGGCGCAAGCTTTAAAGAACGGTAATCCATCTGTACATCTATAGATGTAGCTTGCATGTAGTTAGTGGCGAAGCTATTGCTTAATGCGATTTCACGTCTGGGTGATTCGTGTTGTAGAAGAAGTAGTCTCAAATTTGGAAATTGTATTTATTTGTAAGATGAGTTTCTGCGAGTAGCATTACATCGATATGGTTATTATTAAGGAATTGAGTTAACTCGAGTTTGCGCTGTGAGACGCCGTTGATATACGGAATGGAGCCATTGATTACTTAGTCTGTTTTTGAGCAATAAGCAGCTCAATCAAAACGTTCTGGTTTCGCATAAGATCTTGCATGAATGGCATGAAATCCATCATACTTTGTTGGAGATTACATATCATTGTTTCAATTTTGTTCGTAGACTGCTCTCCTGGTTGATGAGGGGAAACTGATGATCGTGGCTTGGTGGGAGCGGTACTTTTCAGACCCATTTTTAGAGCAGTTGAAAAGTTTTCGGGTTTGTCGATGAACTCATTATTAGCTGAAAATTTAACGGCTGTAGGGGGAAGACATCACGCATAGATTTCATAGGTGTTATATGTAAGCGAGCAGTGGTCACTCTTTGGTGTGTACGACTTTTCAGTTCCTTGTAGACTGGACAGCCCCTGTAGTTAGCCGTATGGTTACCTTCACAGTTTCCTCTTTATTTTTTGTGCATTTGTGGGAGTCATGAAGGTCTCCACAAGCAACGCATACTGGACGAAGCTGTGTGGCCATATTCCTGACAATTTTTACACTGCACCGGCCCATTTCTTTTATGCGGTTCGTCTACGGTAGGAACTGTAGAGTACAAATTGGATGCACTTCATTTTTTTTCATTTGGTTTCGGATTCAAGTTCTACCTTAAAAGAAGTTGAGGCTTTCTCTATCAAAATGTTAATAACATTTTTTACATTAAATCCTTTCTCCTTCAGTGCGCCTGTAACTTCAGCTGGTGTTACTCCGGTTCAATACCTTTAAGTACTACTTGCTGGCCTTTACTGCTTTTTAATTGGTACGTGTAGAAGTTTTTATTAGTCTCGTTTAAATAGTAGTTTACTTCCGTATTAGTCTGAACTTTTGTTTCGTGAATATTTCCCTTTGTTAATGGAATTATGTAGAAATTGTCTGGTCCGATTAGATTCAGTATCGAGTTTACGAGAGCATTAGAACTTTTCTCTCGAATGTAAATAGGCTTAGGCTTTTTATTTTCCCCTAAGATGTATTCAGGAGGTATATCATCGGATTTATCTGCCAAAATAGCAAATCTCTTAGCTTCTATGGGCTTCTCTATTGTAGATTGTATTGAGGTGCCGCGATTTATTTTAGCAGAATTACCAAGTCTAGAGTTCTGCGGGCTGAGCTTACGTTTAATTTGTATGTACCGATCCATTCCAGTCTGTACGGCCGTACATTGCTTTGAAGAGAGCGCGCTGGTGTAAGGGTATGGGGTTTTATCCAACAAGAGCGCTGGAGAGCAAGAGCGCGCCCTGCCTTGCGATGTCGTATTGAGTTCATTACTCGGGCTTGGAGTTATTGATCGCGAAATCTTGACATACTAGGAGGTAGTAATATCAACAAATCATCGCTGCCAAACCCTGTTGGCGATCATAAACGTCCTCAAGCTCCAGCCTCTGGCATGACTATACAATCACATTCTTCAAGTCAAGAACAATAGCTTTGCTATTTTGTCTGACGATGATGATGATGTTACAATGACTTCCACTCATAATAATGAATCAATCAGCACCTCTAAACTTGGTCATGGATTGTCTGAGCCTGTTGAAGCTAACTTGCATTCGGTGTCCCCACGCAATGCCTCTTCTCAAGTTAAAACCAAGAAACGTGATCCCCGTCCGCCACCCTTCCTTTTGAGGGGAATCACTGATTTTAGGCAACTAATTTCCTTGCTATCTTCTGTGACCAATGGTTTTCGCCTCAAGACAACTGGTAAATCTTCCTGTAGGGTTACTGTGGATGACGGCAATGTTTACCGTGTAGTCCAGAAGCTTTTCAAGGATAATGGAATTCCTGTCAGCACTTTTCTGTTTAAAAATGAACGAGCCTTTCGAGTCGTCATCAAGGGACTTCACGCTTCCACTGAAATAGCCGAAATTACTGCAAAACTTAAAGCTTTGGGACACAACCCTCGGAATGTATTCAACACCCCTGGCGAAAATGGGAAGGTGAACCGGGATATATTCTTTGTGGAGCTGGAACCAGCTAAAAATAACAAAAATGTATATGATATCCAGATAATTGACTACCAGGTGGTTAAAGTGGAACCGCAGCTTCAGAGAAAGGGTCCCTTAAGGTGTTTCAGATGTCAATAATTTGGACATTCTAAAAAATTTTTGCTCACTCTTGCCAAAGTGTGCCAGATGTGCTGGTGACCATGAAACAAAAGACAAGGAGAGGTGCTTGGCCATAAATGAGGAACAACTCAAGTGCATTAACTGTGGTTCTAATCATAGTGCGTCTTCCCGTCGATGTCCTGCCTATTTAGAGGCTATTGAAAGACATAAGCCCACGGGTTCTGTAGAGCGTAGACCCACTCAAAAACGTACTTTTAAGCCTGCCATGCCCCCGGTTCAAAATGCTTGGTTTTCTACGCGTCTTTCTGCATCCTCAAGTCAGACTTCGCCAACAGCCGAAGTCAAAAGACCTCCTTGATTGAACAACCTACTCAGGACAGGCTTCTGGAATTTATTAATGGATTAAGGAAGCAACAAGAGGCTGCTGCGATAGCCCAAGCGGCTGCAATTGATAAGTTGTTGTTACGCTTTGATGTCAGTAATGACGACCACACTACAAATGTTACAGAGCGTGATTTCTAAGCACGCCAATCTATCAGGGTCAACGCAATGCGATGACTAATTACGGTATAAATATCGTTATTTGGAACGCCAACAACTTAGTTGGCAAATCACTCGAGATTGAGCAAATCCTCCAGGAACGCCACATTAACATTTTATTGATCTCTGAGACACATTTTACCAGCCGTACATTCTTCCACATTAATAGATATGCTGTTCACTCTGCCAACCACCCTGATGATCGACATCGTGGTGGTGCTTAGATTATCACATAAGTGCCACAATATCGGAGCCTCACCTGCAAGCAGTTGCCATAAGTTTGGTCACTGGGTTTGGCAGAATTTCATTTGGTGCTGTCTACTGTCCACCTGGTCACCGCCATTCTTGGACGACTGAGGAATATCTGCGTCTTTTTGGCTCTGTAGGTAGCCGATTTCTCATTGGAGGGGATTGGAATGCGCACCACAGTTTCTGGGGGTGCAGGCGATCATGCCCTCGGGGAAACACTGTGATGTCAGTTATTGCTGACTCAAATATGCAGATTTTGGCTACTGGCGGACCCACTCATTTTCCTTGGATCAATGACCACCTCCCGACGGCCATTGATTTTGCTGTGTACAAAGGCATCCCGTGCAACCACCTTACAATCTCAGAGTGCCCGGGTCTTTAATCTGATCATATTCCGCTCCTGATATATTTTTGCGTGGCTGCCTATACGATCGTGACCAAATCCAGGCTTCTTCCCCGGGGCTCGGATCTTAAAAGATTCAGTGCGCAACTTACTGCTCTGACTCAGGAGCAACCTTCTCTTCTTTCTGTGGACGACGTAGATTCCTTTGCTGAGGTCTTAGTTGAACAGATCCATCAAGCTGCCCCTCCTCCTAGAAGTATACCTATTCCGCCTCCATCTTGGGCTCATTCAAAGCCAGAAATTGCTGCCTTGGTCAGAAAGGGTCATGCACTTCGCCGTGTCTGGATGAGGACGAGGCATACCATAGATATGGCAAGGATGAAGGCTACTGTATCAGAGCTAAGGAAAGTCCTCCATTCGGCCAAGTCAGAATTTTTTATAGACAAGCTCAGTGCAATTGATCCCAACCAGAATCACGATTTTGCGCTCTGGAAATGCACCCGCAACCTTAAAAGACAGCCGCTTCAGAGGTTTTCCCTTAAACGTAGTGATGGGACTTGGGCCCTCAGTGATTCCGAGATTACTGAAGTATTTGCTGATGATCTTGAAAATCGCTTTACTCCATTTGAATTTGCAACAAGCGAAGAAGTCCAGACAACAATCTCTAGGTTAGGACTTTCATTTGGCCCTCCTGTTACTGTCCGTCCAGTAGACGAAGATGAGGTACGTGGTCATATAAAGCGACTGGTTACTACTAAAGCTCCTGGCATGGACGCGATTGATGGCAAAGTAGCAAAGGCTCTGCCTAGCTCTGTCATTGCACAGCTCTGTCTCCTCTTTAATGCTTGCCTGTACCTTGGTTATTTTCCATCACCTTGGAAACGAGCATTAGTCACAATGGTGGCAAAAAAAGGAAAAGACCCATGTTGCCCGGAATCTTATAGGCCGATTAGTTTGCTGTCCACTTTCTCCAAGATTTTTGAGCGGATCTTGCTTGGTACACTTGTAGCTATTAACGCCTTTGAAGACGCACTTCCGAACCACCAGTTTGGTTTCCGTAGTCGCCATAGTGCTATCGAGCAAGTGCACAGAATAATTAACCATATCCTGGGGGCTTTCGAAGACCACAAATACTGCTCAGTCGTTTTTCTCGATGTTCGACAGGCCTTTGACAGGGTTTGGCACGAAGGACTGTTCTACAAGCTAATGCCGCTTTTGCCTGAAAGGCTCTGGAATCTCGTTGTATCGTTCTTAGATAATAGGGAGTTTGCTGTAGACATTCGTGGACACCGTTCTGGACTTCGCCCAATTCGTGCTGGTGTGCCGCAGGGAAGCGTACTTGGTCCGGTCCTGTAGATCTTCCAAACCCAGTTGCTCGTGGTACACTCCTGGCCACATATGCAGATGACACTGCATTTCTTGCAGCTGGTAGCACCACTACGTCTGCGTCCCGACGCGTCCAGACATTCTTAGACGAATTTGAGTGCTGGGCCTCTCGATGGAACTTTTGCCGCTTTTGCCTGAAAGGCTCTGGAATCTCGTTGTATCGTTCTTGGATAATAGGGAGTTTGCTGTAGACATTCGTGGACACCGTTCTGGACTTCGCCCAATTCGTGCTGGTGTCCCGCAGGGAAGAGTACTTGGTCCGGTCCTGTATACAATTTACACTTCGGATCTTCCAAACCCAGTTGCTCGTGGTACACTCCTGGCCACATATGCAGATGACACTGCATTTCTTGCAGCTGGTAGCACCACTACGTCTGCGTCCCGACGCGTCCAGACATTCTTAGACGAATTTGAGTGCTGGGCCTCTCGATGGAACATTGCGCTTAATGTTGACAAAACGCAACATGCCACTTTTGCTCTCCGCCCTGGCCGTTCGCGTAGCCTTTATTTTGATGGGAATAGGCTCAAGCACGAAGATAAGGTGACGTACCTCGGAGTTACCTTAGACCGTCGCCTTTGTTGGAAGGGACAAATTGATCGAGTTTGTGGATCAGCAAGAACAAAACTTGACAAAATGGACTGGCTCCTTCGTCCAGGCAGCGGCCTATCCCTTGAAGCTAAGGTGCGGCTTTTTAAGGCCATTGTCCTTCCAACTTTAAACTGGGGAATCACTTGCTGGGGCACGGCCTGTGATTCGTCACTAAAAAGGGCTGCAAACATGCATTACAAAGGCTCTCAGGAGGATACTAGGGGTGAAGTGGCACCATTATGTAGAAAACCGAGTTATGTTCCAGGACACGGGAGTGCCGACGGTAACGGAGACGATTTGCAAATCCTCAAGTCGATACCGGGAACGTTTGCTCACACATGCAAACTGTCTGGCAAGACATCTTGCAACACCACTGGGTCGACGGCGTCTCCGCAGGCGACACCCGGCAGACTTATGGATTCTCGGCCGTGACAGACACGGTCGTCTTCTGTAATAACACATCTTGATTAACTTTTGACCGGCTATGTCCACACCTGATTTGCTCAAGAATGGAGCAACCGTTACCCGCTTTTTTGGGATCTTTAGGAATAATTCGTCAATACACGAAAACAAGGCCCATCCTTGTGTGGCGTGTTCAACAAACTATAAAAAAAAAAAAAAAATATTGATCGCGGTTGGTTAGTTTTTGTTGGGTTTGCGGTGAGGTTGTCTGCATTGACACGATTGAATGGTATGCCGACGCTCGTCTTGCTGACGTTGGAGCACCTTATGAGTGTCGAATTCACTCATAGCTTAATGTTTTAGATTTTTATACCCGTTACTCGTAGAGTAAAAGGGTATATTGTATTCGTGCAAAAGTATGTAACAGCTAAAAGGAAGCGTTTCCGACCCTATAAAGTATATATATTCTTGATCAGGATCACCAGCCGAGTCGATCTAGCCATGTCCGTCTGTCCGTCTGTCCGTATTTCCGTCTGTCTGTCCGTCTGTCTGTCTGTCTGTCTGTCTGTCTGTCTGTCTGTCCGTATGAACGCTGAGATCTCGGAAACTATAAAAGCTAGAAGATTGGCATTTTGCATGTAGATTTTAGAAGTTCCTACGCAGCGCAAGTTTGTTTCAAAATGGTGCCACGCCCCCTTTAACGCCCACAATCGCATATATACGATTTTAAAAATTTAAATATTTCGGAAAAGTAAAAATGCAGTTTTATTGTGTTTATCAATACCTATCGAAATGTAGAATTTTTCAAATCGGACCATTCGTTTAAAAGTTATGCGTGATCAAAGTTTCTATCTCCATCTCCCTCGCACTCCCTTTACCTGAGTAACGGGTATCTGATAGTCGGGGCTACCGACTATAGCGTTCTCTCTTGTTTTCTTGTTTATTTGCACAAAAAGTACGAAGTTAATCGCACTAAGCGTCTTTTCGCCCACTGTGTGATGTTGTTTAGAGCTTGCACTGCGTTTATTTTAATTTTCGTTGACGATAAGAAGACAGGAAAAACACGTCTGCACTCGCCGACGTTCGCGAGCGAATTGACATTTTCAGAACATTTTCGAAATCAGAAATTAAGTCTTCAGCTTTGTTTTTTATTTCTTTTTTACAAATTTCTCATATAATAATATTAAAAAAGGTATTATCGCTCACGAATCGTCACTTATCGTTGTTTCCCGATCCTGTTGGGGTCGTCCTTCTCTTTGTTGTTGATCCTGTTTTTTTATTTTTGGCCGGTTGTATCGAGTTTAAGGGGATTATTGCATTTATTAATTTTCACCTTATTTTTTTGATCAACACAAGCTTTATATTTTCGTAGGTTGTATCGGGTTTTTGACCGCGGTAAATTCCTTTTATACTTTAAAACTTTTTTTGATTTTATTTTAAAGCCTTGTTTTAGAATTTTTATTTTAAACGCACGGCCCCACGTTGTTTGCCAATTAACTTTCTCACTTGTGAATTAGTTTAAAAAATGTACTTTTTTTTTTTATTGCTTATTCCTTATTACAATTTTTCAATAGTTCGAACTTATTTTATTCACTGCTCTTTTACTTTTACTTGATGTTTCTGGTGATCGGTTCGGATCTCTAAATCGGATTGCCTGCCTCGAGTTTAATGATTAATAATCAAACCTCGGCTTAACAGATTTATCCCAAAAACTTGATTGTAAGGATGCTAATCAAGGGCCAGGATACATACAAAGTCGTGCCAGGGTCCTCCACAGAAATATTTATATATTTGCGGGGACAGACAGGACGGGTGGCCAAATGGCCGGAATTGTTGGGCATATGGAGATTAGGTGGTGGAGGAGGGATGCAGTTAGCCGGCCGGTAAGACCGGGTGCCGGCCGTTCCGCAGCCCTACCGGGATGTTGCCGGAACGGGTTCGAGCTCGTTTGACCAAACGAAGGTATTTTGGGGCCTAGGTTCGACGGCTACGTCGCCCGTGAGCCGCCGGCCTGGCTCCGTGGGGATAGAGGTCCCGTCAACCGGGAGCCGTATGCAGATCGGGAAGTGTGGGAGTGGCTCCATGGCCGCAGCGTACACTACCCCGAAAACCGGGGTGCCGCTTCCGTCTTGGCCGCCAAGCCACGTGGGGGAGGGGAGGTGATCTCACACAGCGGCTTTTGCGACCCCGAAAACCCGGGTGCCGCTCCTGCCTTGGCTGCCGGGCCACGGTGGGGAATGGGAGGTGATCTCTACGGCCGCGGCGTTTGCGACACCGAAAACCCGGGTGACGCTCGCGCTTTGGCTGCCGAGCCACGTGAGGAAGGGGAGGTGATCTCCACGGCCGCGGCGTTTGCGACCCCGAAAACTCGGGTGCCACTCGCGCTTTGGCTGCCGAGCCAGGTGAGGATCTCGAGGAAATGGTCTCCACGGCCGCGTCGTTTGCGACCCCGAAAACCCGGGTGCCACTCCTGCCTTGGCTGCCAAACCACTTAGGGGAGGGGGAGGTGATCTCCACCGCCGCGGCATTTGCGACCCCGAAAACCCGGGTGCCACTCCTGCCTTGGCTGCCAAACCACATAGGGGAAGGGGAGGTGATCTCCACGGCCGCGGCGTTTGCGACCCCGAAAACCCGGGTGCCGCTCGCGCTTTGGCTGCCGAGCCACGTGAGGAACTTGGGGAGGAAGAGGGAGGAAACCTTGCCAGAAAAGCGCCGAAATAAATGTTGCGTTAATTATTTTATTTCCCCTTTAATATAAAAGGTTCCTAGCTCTAGCTCCTATCTGTCTCACCGCCACGAGAGTTGCTCCCCGTAGGGTTCGGGCCGAGGCTAGTCTCATCAGTTCCTCCTCTTCCTCCATCATCATGGAGTCCCGCCTATCCATGAGGGCGGGGCCCATGGGTCTCCTTGTCCTGGGCAGCCGGTAGTGGTACCGCTTGGCTAAGCTCCGCCAATTCCCGGACACGAGGTGTCCTCGTTATCACCTTTCACTCCGAGACGCACGTCCGATCGCCACTGATGCCAAAAACCAACTTCTCGATCGGCGAGCAGAGGGGCGTTCGTGAGCCGTCCTCTGCTGCCGAGAATTATTTTGTGCCCAGCCGTGGCGTACAAGTTATCCAACCCGTGAAACCAGGCCACTTAAGGCTTTTATAAACAATATTTTCAAACTCTGCATTTGCCTTTGTCTTTGCCTTTGGCTTTGAGGTCCGATCTTGGTTTCCCAACTAAGTTAAACAAATCAAAATTAAAGTAAACATCACCTCCCGTTCGAAGCCCAATCAATTGTCAATTGAATTTCACAATGAAATACGACAGTTTCATCTTAAGCGCAAATTAAAATTAAAGTAAACATCAGCTTCCGTTTGAATCCCAATCATTTGCGCCCTTTTGAATAAATTGAAGTTCTAAAGTTCAAAATGAAAAGCTCCTGGCCGAGGTTCATTGGATTACATTTAGAAATGAAGCGGCAGTCCTATTTTTATCGCGACCGCGATCGTTTGAAAAAAATTAGAAAGTAACAGAAAGTGTCTGGAATTTAAAGTGTTTAAGAATAAAAGGTTTATCACCAAAATAATATAATAAAAAAATTTATTTTTTTTTTAAATCATCGATTAACAAGAAATTGACGCCCAACGTGGGCCGCGTCTTAAAAAGTTCCACAAAATTATTTAATGAAAAATAAGTTATATATAAACGGAGCTCGCGCTGCCAACAACTCTACATTTTTAGTAGGGTTGTCGAAAATTTTAAAAATATCGTATCGATGATATTTTTTTTTATCAAAAATATTTAAAATATCGCATAAAAATGTCGATATATTTGTTTTTAAAGTTAGGAAGTTGGGATTTTCTATGGGTTTTATTTTTGGACAATCAGTCCGACCTTCCAAACTTCATAAGGATCGGCCGAATATATCCTATAGCTGCCACATAACTGAACGATTGGAAATGCCATAACTTTGGTGTTTTTAAAGTTAGGAAGTTGGGATTTTTTATGAGTATTAAGAATGCATCATATGAATAATTTTGGAGAATATAATGTACATAATAATATATCAAATTCGGCTCCGCCCGAAGTTAGCTTTCCTTTCTTGTTTATATCTGTATAGTTTGATTTTACTCTCAATTTTTTATTTCGCGCCTGAATTCTTTCAGTCGATGTCGCTTTGGAATTCAGAGTGAGCAAAGACAAAAATATCAAAAAATATCAAAAAAATATCGGAATTCCGATATTTGGGCAAATAAAAAATCACGATATAAATATATCATTTTTAGGAAAAATATCGATATATTGATATTTTGATATATTATCAACAACCCTAATTTTTAGTGGAAAAATTAAAACATCCACCAAACGGCCAATCCAAGAGGCAGTGATCGTTAACAACAATTAAATGGAAATTAATAATTGAAATAATCCATTTAAAGGTGAATTTAAAATAAAGGTGGACCGAACAAGAACACAAAAATACTACAAAAAAATTGTTTAATCAAACAAGAACTTACAACAACAACAAAAAAAGACAAAACGCTGAAACAATAAAATTAAAGAAGGAAGGAAGGCAAAGTACTTAGAGCCTGGCTTAACGAAGGTTGGCGAGCAGTTGAGTCCAGGTCCGGGGTCCGGAGTGCTGGTGTGGCGAGTAGCCCGGGAGTCAGCGCCTCTCCGTCGTTTGGGTCGCTGCTGATTACTCCTAGCGGCCGGGAGTTCATCGCTGCCTCGATTCCCATGAGGACTGGGTTATCCGGGTCTTGACACTTCAAAAAATTAATTTTTTTCAAACTTTTTTATATAATAGTACAAAGTTTCAGGAATGTTGTCTGAAAATTTCAAGTCGATCGAAGCAAAACTGTAGGAATGGGAAAAAATTTAAAGCCCAGCGCGTCGAACGTCACAACGGGCAATTCGGGCACTGGCGTCGGGCAGATGCGGCACTTTAAACGCGTTTTTCTCAAAACCACTTTTTTGAAGTCGGTAGTCACGATTTCTCAAAAACTGTTGCACCGATCAACTTCTGCTTTTGCACCCTTCTTTTAGACATAATTCTCTTGTCCTTAACGGCGGGATTTTTTAAATTTTCAATTACAACTCATTTTATAAGCCAAAATATGGCCAAAATTTACGTAAAAAAAAAAAAACAGAGTTACAAAAAATTAAATTTTAAATTTTAAAAAAAAATGGCTCGTAGAGGACAAGCGAGACACATACACTATCAGAAAAATTTTGGTTTTTTGACGGAGATATTTTGCCTACCGCAAGGACACAATTTTTTATGAGGTCAAGTTCAAGCCTGACTCAACGGCTCAATTTTAAAAAATTTTGGTTCAAATTTTTACACAATGTTGGTCAATCCATAAACATTAATGTACAATAAATGAAATTTGTGAAATTGTCGTAAGATCTTTTAAAAAAATTCACGAAAATAGGCTTTTTTTCGTGCTCCAAGACCCGGATAACCCCTTAAGAGCGCGTCGGCTTCGTCCTCTATCCTCTCTCGAAGGGCCCGGAAGTGGCGACTCGCTCCGACGAAGTTCGTCCCGTTGTCGCAATGGACGACTTGGGGACATCCTCGGCGCCCAACGAACCTTTGAAAAGCCAATAAAAAGGAATCTGTGGTTAAATCTGAAACCACTTCTAGATGAACCGCTTTGGACTAGGGTTGTCGAAAATTTTGATATGATATTTTTATACCCTCGCAGAGGGTATTATAATTTCAGTCAAAAGTTTGCAACGCAGTGAAGGAGACATTTGCGACCCTATAAAGTATATATATTCTTGATCAGCATCACCAGTAGAGTCGATCTAGTCATGTCCGTCTGTCCGTCCGTCTGTCCGTCCGTTTCTACTCAAACTAGTCCCTCAGTTTTAAAGCTATCTGCTATCCCTGGCCCGAATTTCAACTCCCACTTGACGACATGGCCAAAGAATACCACTGTTCAGAGAGGAAGAAGTGTAGAAAGTTGTATACGAGTCTGCGTGTGCGTGCTCAGCGTATTCACGCTACCCTACCAGAAGCCACTCTCAGCTCATACAACTCCCTGACAGCCGCCATGCCCGAATACGTTACAATCAGTAAGCACACCGGCTTCCACAATCGTATGCAGGGACCACGAGAGTCTTTCGAGGACTTTGCACTAGAGCTGGAACGCCTGGGCAGAGCTGTATTTGGGGAGTTACCAACCGCCACCTACAACAGCATCAACAACAGCGTTTTATCGACGGGATACGCGAAACGGGATACCAGGTCCCTATCACTAGCAGCCACCCGCGCTCTCTAACGGATGCCCTCGATATGGCGTGCCGCATTGAAGCCCAGTGCCGACGACGTCCAGCCGCCGCAGTAATGAACTTTGCTGCCGAAATCATAGAAGATCCCCGAGTCTCTCCAGGAAGAAGAACCCGAGGATCAGGAAGCCATAACCCGAGAGGACCGGTGTTTTTAACTAACTCCGTGCCGCTATCGGGAAACTAGCTACCGTCAGCCTCTCGGGGCGGAGGTTGACAGTCAACACCGTAAGCCCCAGTGAGCAGCCGCTCACCCCCCATTCCCCAACGGCGGTTCCGCAACCACCGTGCGTCTCCGGCTCACCCTCAATCGCTCACCGCACCTGCCCGGGTTACTGAATCCGGTTCCAACACCAGTAACGCCCCGCCTACCGAGCAACCCGGCACCCGACTAAATGCTCCTCCAAATGGAGTGGAAGCCATCGTGGCCCCCTTGCCCACAGAGCCGTCGCCCGAAGGGAGGTCCGCGCAGTCCAGGGACATCGAACTTACAGCGAACCGGAATAACCACACAACACGCCGACCGACGGGTTCCCAACAGTCGAGACCTCCCCACCAAGTAGCTGCCAGAACGGGCCCCCGTTACGACGAAACGCAGGCCGTCCGTTCGCAGCCGTTGCAGAAGCCGCCGCCAACCAAGCAACACGGCACCCGAGTAAATGCTCCTCCAAATGGAGTTGAAGCCTTCGTGGCCCCCGTGCTCTTACAGCCGGCGCCAATCGAGCAACCCGGCGCCCGACTAAATGCTCCTCCAAGTGGAGTCGAAGCCATCGTGGGGGACGCCCAAAGAAAGTGCCGCTCAATCTCAGGAAATAGAGTTACAGTCCAGTGACCGAGGAAGTAGAGGTTTCATATGCCAGTAAGATTGTAGAAGATGCTAGAAGGAAGCTAGTGGCCAAAACGACTGTGTTGCGTGGAGAACAGAATAAGACTGACTATTTATTATAAAAAGGATGTACGTGTGTGTATGTATGAGTGTACAAGGATGTGTGTGTTCGTCTGAGTTCCTGTATGTTGGCGATTTTTGTTGTTGTTGCATTAGGCTTGCAGTTGCGGGTATGTTAACTTGCTTGCAGTTACCGGGTATGTTAACTCCGGGAATGTTAACTCCTCCCCTCCCAGTCCGAAGAGTAGGCCATAGAGGGGGAATGGACGGATCGGAGAAGGGTGGCTCGGCGACGTGTTGTTGGTGTACGCCACGAACTCCGACGATATTTTGAATCCAACAATTTTGTATAAAAATGGGTGTCTTATTGCTAAACATGAGTGTCGTGTTGAAGGTATAACATGTTTTATAAGTGCGTTTATTTAATATTACCGTTACATTTTGATTACTTATTAAATAACAATTTGGGGGTGATGTTTAGTTTATTGGCTAAAGGGTTATCAACAACGTGGTCTATTAGTGTGTCGGTGTCGGTGTTTGTTGCTTCTTAACTGTTTTCCTAATTATACCCGTTACTCGTAGAGTAAAAGGGTATATTGTATTCGTGCAAAAGTATGTAACAGCTAGAAGGAAGCGTTTCCGACCCTATAAAGTATATATATTCATGATCAGGGTCACTAGCCGAGTCGATATAGCCATGTCCGTCTGTCCGTCTGTCCGTCTGTCTGTCTGTCCGCACTCCCTTTACCTGAGTAACGGGTATCTGATAGTCGGGGCACCCGACTATAGCGTTCTCTCTTGTTTTTTGTTTGTGAAGCTTTTGACCTCTACTTGTTAGCAAGGTGACGCCATTGTCTCTATCTACTTTGTGTTGTGAAAATCTTGGTGTCGTCTTGTTTCTACGGTTTTCTTTTCTAGATACTGTATCATTAGGTTCGACCTGGACTGGTGTCTCTCTGTCCTCGTTTAATTTAGCCAATCTTCTGACTGTGTTCGCGTTTAAATGTTCCTGTACTTTTGGGTATATGTCTTTTCTAAATTCGTTTAATTTCTTAAGGTAGTCGTGGTGATTGTCGAATGTTATTGTTTTGTTAAATATGTGAGTTCTGCCGTGGAAAAGCTCGAAAGGGGTATAGGAAGTACTGGAGTGTATAGCATTGTTATATGTTGAAACTGCTTCTGTGAGTATTTGGTCATGCCCGCATTCTAGGCGTGCTTCCTTTCTTTTGGTCATGATTATTCTGTATAGTTCGGTTAAGGTGGAATGCAATCTTTCGACAGAAGCGTTGCCGGTTGATTGTTGGAATGAAGTTGTATGAGCTGTTATTTGGAATTGGGTTAATATATCGTTGAATAGACTGCCCGAAAATTCCGAGCCCTGGTCGAAAATTATTTCCTTTGGTGCGCCGTAATGACTTATGAATTGTAGTAGGGCATCGGCGACTTTTATTGAATTCCTATTGCTAAGGGGGTAGGCTTGCGCTAGCGTCGTGAATTTGTCGATAATGGTGAGGTTACAAGTATTGTTTTATGTAATATATGCCATGGAAAATTAGAGAGTTTTCTAATTATTATTAACCGAAAAAAACTTGGCGGTGGCTAAAATTATTAATAGCGAGATAACGAAAACGAAAAGAAAAGGTGTCGACGGCTCAAATCAATTTCAACGAATGCTTATATATTTTTCGACAAAGTACTTAGAGCCTAGCTTAACGAAGGTTGGCGAAGACGGGGCGACTTCGCCGAGAGCGAGAGAAAACTTTATTGTGCTCCCGCCTTCGCCCTAAACTAACTTACACTAAACTTCAAGTTTTTATTTTTAACACCGGCCCTGTTGAACACCCATCGGGCTTATGGGGACCCCATAATTTATGTCATTAGTCGAGGCTTACACCGAAAGCAGCGTATGCATGATCGAACTATCTGGCAGCAGACCTCCTGAGCGTTTACGATCCAAATACGCTGCCGAAGGAGACTCACAAGGGATCGTGGACCAACATGAAAATTGGAATGGTGAAGATGCCGAACATAGCTCTGCACAAATTGGGAGCGTTTTGTCAACAACAATGGAAACTTGGCATCGTATGATATAGGAGCATTAGCTAGTCGCCCCCCCAACTCGCAACAAAGAAAAGTGACACCAAGTCCCCTTGTCTTCATGGATGAATGGATTCAATCGCTGAAGACTTGGGCCAACTCTGGATCCTTTACGAACTTTTTCTCTTTCTTCATAATACTAGTGCTTCTGTAATATCTCGACAATTTTTAGAAAAGCTTCATTATATTCAGTCGGCGACAAAGTTTTTTCAAATACCATACTTTTGTCTTTGCATTTTCTTATGAAGCGGAACATATAAACGAATACCCGAAGCAGTTTAAGGTGTGACGAAAATCCCTCGATGACATCTACCAAATCCAAATTTCTTACAGCAGCGGTCAGTCTGACCGCAGTCTTCCTCGATTCTTGTAGTAGGACTTCTTCATCTAGTTCAAAGTGTGCATTCTGGGGCCAGTTTGCATCTTCGTCTTTTAAAAACGCAGGTCCAGTAAACCATATTGACTGTATAATTTCGTCGACGTTACAGCCTCTTGATACAATATCTTCTGGGTTTTGTTTCGTTGGAACATGCCGCCACGTAGCTTCACCTGACCACTCTTGAATCTCCGCTACTCTATTCGATACGAATGTGGATAATGAAGATGGATGAGACCGGATCCAATGAAGCGTAACTTCGGAATCCGACCAATAAACAACCCGTTCGATAGGTACCTTTAATAGGGGCTTGATTCTGTGGCAGAGATCTGCGAGAAGGTGAGCGGCACATAACTCAAGCCTTGGGAGTGTTTTAGTCTTGAGCGGCGCTACTTTAGACTTTGAAGTCAACAGCGATATTTTATAACCTTCTGCAGTTTTGCTACGAATGTAGACGCAAGCTCCATAAGCTCTTAAGGATGCGTCAGCAAAGGCATGTAATTGGACCGGTGACATCGGATCGGTATGCACAAACCGGGGAATAGATATTTCCTCTAATTTAGACAATGTAATTTGTATCATATTCCAAGCTGTTTCCAAATGAATACGAATCGACTCATCCCAATCTATTTTATTAAGCCAAAGTTCCTGCAATAGGATCTTTCCTCTAATTACAATAGGACTTAATAAGCCGAGGGGGTCAAACAGCTTCGATGTCACCGATAGTATGTTCCGTTTTGTCGCTCGGAGACCCATGACAGCAGTGTCAATTTGAAATTTGAAGGCATCTTCGTTAGGCAACCACGATATTCCTAACGCCTTAGTTGACTGAAACTTTTCACAACTTCTGTAGGGGAAGATGCCTTATATCTACCCGATACAACCCACCCGAATAGGGTTTTCTGCAGAGTTGGAAAGGTAGGACCTTGTCTAATTTGTCCAACAGCTAATAATTCGAAAAATGATTCTACTCCTATTAACATATCTATTCTTTGTGGCTTGTAGAAATAGGGGTCTGCTAGTGGTAGGTTCTTTGGAATTTTCCAGTCATTGATATTGACCGACTGGTCAGGATGATATCCTGATATTGATTTCAAAATCCAAAAATCGAAGGAGAACTCACTACCATTTATACGCGACTTCACCATTGTGTGTACCTTTTTCTTAACTTGAGAATTGGACTCGCCAATACCAAGTAAGTTTATACACGACTCCTCTTTACGGATCTGTAAGCGGTGAGCAAGGTCCTCTGTTATAAAATTCGTTTGGGACCCAGAGTCAAGAAGTGCTCGGGCCCAAATATATTCACCGTTTTTAGTTCTTACTCTTACGATCGACGTGGCTAAAATCACTCTGTCCAATGATGTCGCATGCATAACATGTGACGTGGAAGGCTGATCTTGATTTAAAGAGGGAGAAAGAATCTCTTGGGGTGGTGGCAACGCTAAACTATTTTCGGACACTGTATATCTATGCAGTAAAACGTGATGCGAGCGGCCACAAACTCGACATTTATTAAATTTGCATTTTGAAACAGTGTGACCCTTTCGCATACAATTGATGCATTAGAAAGCAGATTTTACAAAGTCGAACCTTTGCATTACCGAAAGGCGACCAAACGGACCACAGTTCGCTAGGATATGGTCTCCTGCATTGCAATAGCTACAACTTTGCTGGGATTTACTGTTGGACGAAGAACAAGAAAATGAGCTGCGATTATGTGGCTTGCTCGACATAACTTTATCTTGCTTTGGTTTCGTCGATTCTTCAGCGGATAAATGCTGGTATCGCCGGTTTAACATTTTTTCAAAATCGGAACAAGGCGGTAACCTTTCATAATCTAATTGTTCTTCCCATTTTTGTTTGGTCACTGGGTCTACTCTGTTCAAAACAAGATAGATCAACATTGCATTTGAAATCTTGGTGTCGTCTCCTATCAATAACAAAGAACCGTATATAGATGATACGGTGTCGATAATATTTCTTAAAGAAGAAGCTGACAGTTGCGTTATTTTCGGAAGACTAAACAATGTTGAAATATTATTCATAAAATTAAACATTCGTTATCATACACTTTTTTCAAGCTGATCATAGCCTTTTCATAATTGCTCTCGGTGACTTGGTAGGCCTTAATAGTTCCCAAAGCTTCACCAGAAAGACAAGAAATTAAGTGATTGAATTTTTCTATGACGGGAATGCTGTCGTCTTGATGAACAAGAGTTTCGAAAAGGCTAATGAAATTCTTAAACTCCGAATATTTGCCGCTGAATTTCGGCAATGCCAAATTCGGAAGTCGAGCTCGAGTTGGGGCTACAGAAGCTGATCCAATTATTTTGGTTTCGCTTGCCGTCTTCAAGGCTGAGATAAGCGACATTATTTTTGCCTTGGTTATTATTGAAAACTCTTCCAACTCTTCTCCGAACTCATCGCCATCATCTAAATCTTCGTTCTGTTCTTGTATTTGAGTTGCCTTAATAATAGAAGCATTTAAAATCTCTAGCCGACAAGTTAGTTCTACTTCTTGGCCGGCTTCTATTCGATCATTTAATCGGCGGATGCTCATCACTAGTTTTTTGAGCTTATTTTTAAGATCCGCAAGAAGTTCAAGAGATTTTGGCTTATCTGGACTCATTTTAATTTATTTTTTATTTTTATATATAAACCACGAAAATAAATAAATATATATATATAAATAAATTATTTATCCAAGAATAATAATTAATAAAATAAATAAGTTTTAAAAGAGGATAATTGTTCAATTAGAACGACGACAAAATGTTAAATAAATGAAAATGAAAATCGAGCCACGAGGTATCAAAATTAACAGTGGTTGCAAATGACTGCAAAAATCAGTATAATCAATTTCTATATGCACGACTGCCAATGGTCCTTCTGGGGCAGTTTGGGTTTGCAACAATGGTTTATGGGGGTGTCTATCATACTTGAGGGTTAAGCAGGTATCGCAATTTTTTATAATTTTTGTGATGATGTCTTTTAAATGCGGAAAATAAATGTCCCTTTTTAAATGGTTATAAGTTTCATCTATCCCCCTATGATTGGTATTAAAGTGGTATGCACGAATTTTGTTTTCCTGATCGTGGGGATTAGTGATTTAGGTTAGCCATATTTTGCAGCGTAAAATTTTGTATAATTCACTCTCGAAGAAATAGTTATTATAGGACTCTTCTATTATTTTGAAAATATCGTCCGGTGCTAATATTGCGAATATTTTATTCGTTTTCAGGATTGTTTGAAGGGTGTTTGTAACGGAGTCAAAAGTATGCACGGGTTCTGTAATTATGTGTCTTGTTTTATGAACAAATGGTGTTTCTACTAGTCTTGAAGTTGTTGATCCGATACGGAATATTATTTGACTGTTAAAGTGATTTAGTGGTTGTGAAGCCATTGGTATAAGTTGTGGGTATTCGATTACGTTCAAGTTTGGCTCAATTCGGCTGAGTGCGTCAGCGAATACGTTTTGCGACCCTTTTTTGTATACGACTTCATAGTCGTAAGCGGCCAGGATAGTTTTCCATCGAAGTAGTTTTGGATTTTGGCCTTTCAGATTTTCTAGCCAGATTATTGGCTTATGGTCCGTAACTATTTTGAATCTTCGCCCCAAGAGGTATGGTCTAAAATGACTTACAGACCAAATGATATCTATCGTAGAATAGCGTATTTCCGTGTCCGATAGTGTCCTGCTGGCGAAGGATATGGGTCTGTCATTAGTGTCTGGGCCTTGTGACAACACAGAGTCTATCGCATAATTACTTGCGTCTGTGGTCAACGTGAACGGTTTGTTGAAATCAGGGTATATGAGTATAGGATCATTACAAAAAAGATCTTTCGACATTTGGACTGCTTGCTTAAATTCATCGTCTATTATTATAGATTTATTTCCTTTAAACTGTCTCGTTATGGGCTTAGTTATTTTTGCAAAGTCTTTTATAAATTTCCTGTAATACCCCAATGGTCCTAAAAATGACTTAATTTCCCTAGTTGTCTTTGGGCAGGGGAAGTCCTTGATGGCTTGAATCTTAAGTGGGTTTGGTTTGACTCCTTCCTGAGTGACGATGTGTCCCAGGAAGTCGATTTCCTTCCTTAAAAAACTACAATTGCTTGGTTGGATTTTTAGATTTGCGTTTTGTAGTCTTGTGAATACGGATTTAATATCTGCTATATGCTTCTGGAGTGAGGGTGAGAATACTATTATGTCGTCGAGATATACGAGACAGACGTTACCGACTAATTCACCTAAGACGTTGTCCATAACGCGTTGGAACGTGGCAGGAGCGTTTTTAAGACCGAAGGGCATTCTCGTGAACTCATAATGCCCATTTTCAACGGTGAATGCCGTCTTGTTTGCGTCGCGTGAGTTCATTTGAATTTGGTGAAAGCCACTTGCTAAGTCTATTGTTGTGAAATACATGGTCTTTCCTATGCTGTCTAGTATCTAGTATCTAGTATCTAGGGTATCTATCAGAGACAGTTTTCTCATTTAGTTTCCGAAAATCGATTACCAAGCGCCACTTTTTTTTGCCTGTGATGTCACTTTTCTTAGGTACGACCCAGACGGGTGCACTCCAAGGAGAATGACTGCTTTTTATGATGTTTTGTTCGAGCATTTTTGAAATTTGCTTTCGAACTTCGTCTTTATGTACAAATGGGTAACGGTAAGATTTCGTGTGAATCGGTATATTATCTGTTGTTGGTATGGAGTGTTTGACGGCGTTAGAGAACGTTTGCTGATTATTTTCGTTGTGGAAGAGTCTTTTGAATGATTTGCATAGTTTGAGTATTTGTTGTTTTCCTCGTTGTTTAATTGTTTAATTGTTGATCGTGCGGTTGTTCTTTATCTGTTGATGCAGACATGCAGTTGAAGTATTGGTGGGTTCGTGAAGAGAACTCTTCTGCCTGTAACGGTTCTTCGAGGTAAAGTGTTTGGATCTGGTCTGAGTTATTGCAGACTTCGAAATAGGCAGATCCAGCAACTGCGGTGTATAAGCCGCCTGTTATGGATATTTGATTATCCAAATTTGTGGTTTCATATATAAAGTCTCCATCCATGAAGTTTACTGGGAGCGGTAATCGTATTTTGGTATTTCGTGGCAGGGTATGTAATGTGTCTACAGGGTTTGATCTTGTAAGGATTGGGATGGCGGTTTCTGGTGTTTCTAGTATGGAGTGGGCAAAGTTTATTTTTGCATTTAGGCCATTGAAGTGGGGATGGAAATTGAATAATAAGAACTTGAAATTGGGCATTTTTTTGAATTGTTTGAAGTTTATTCTATCTGTATATTCCTGAATTCTGAATGTACTGAGTACAGTGTGGATGTTAATATCGGAGGTTAGTTTTTTGATGTGGTCTTTATTAATAAGTGCTGGATTTATGAATGAATAGGTAGATCCAGTGTCCATTAGGAATTTTAAAGGGTTCGACGCTAAGAAGTTTGGTGATAGGAAAACAAATGGCAAGGAAGGTCCGTGAGTCTTCTTGCTTATGTACCCGACTGTCTTCCCGAGGCTTCTAGGAAAAAATTTGAATCATCGTTGATGTTACATAGAAGAGCGCTTGGATTATGGTTGTTCCTGTCTTGGGGGTTTGGGGTGTGATCTGATTTGTCGTTGTTGTGGAAGGGGTTCCTGCCCAAAGTTTGTTTATCGTGTCGACCATTATTATTGGAATCGTTATTGGAATTATGTTGACGGGAAAAGCGTCAATTATTATTGTTGTTAAAGTTTTGTTGTCGCTGTGTAAAGCGACTATTATTGTCATTGTTGGGGTTATCATGTCGTGGTACATGACGATCGTTGTTGCCATTATAGTTCTGTTGACGTAGTATGTGGCGGCTTTGTAGTCACTATTGGTTGGTTGTCTTTTCGCGTATGGGTGATTCCTATACATCGAGCTGTCGTTTCGTTGGTGTCCTTGGTGTTTATTCAGATTTCTAGAGAAATTTAGTTCGATCTGTCCGTACTCATATGCTTTCTCGATTGTCTCTGGCCTTTGGTTCCTAATGGCTGACCTAAGTGGGTCCTTTAATCCAATTAGGAATGAATTTAAGCAGAATCTGTTATATTGGTCACGTTTGACCGTAAGGGAGTGTCCACTAGGGTCTGCTTCTCTGGCCAGTGACATTAATTCACTTCTTATTTTCGTGGCTGTGAATATACTTTTCCCATACTGAGTCCATCCGGAAGATTGTGTAGCTCTCTAACAAGCATTTCATCTGTTTTCTTGCTAGAGTATAGTCGCTTGAGATTTGATTTGATGTCATCCCAACTAAGGATTACATCGAAGACACTCAGTGCCTCGTCTGCCCTGCCTATGATTTTGTCTCGGATAGTTCCGAGTAAGTACTGTCCGCATGTTGCTTGGTCCACTGATCCGGCTAACAAAAGTAGCTGTTCTACTCTACTTATAAATCTATCAAGATTGTCAGATGGACCTTCGTATGTGGGTAGTTGATGTACAAGGGCTATAAGTTGGTGTAGGTTCAGGCTAGTGTTAGTAGAAATTGGTGTACTGTTAATGGTGGGACTTAGTGGCGCTGATGCATTACCGGAATCCATATCGTTGTTGGAATTATTGTTTGAAATATTGTTTCCTGTATTAAGGGCAGTGTTGATGTGTTTCTTTTAGTGGATATTATCGGTTTCAACTGTAATGTATTAATTTAGTAAATATTCAATAGAGTGTATTTTGAGGTTAGTGAACATGTGACAGCAATAGATGTTAAGTTATTATATTTTGTTTACATTTTTCTTTAATTGATTTTATTGTTTTTTTTTTTTATTTTTTATTATCTAACGGGACTTTCTAAAAAAATAGGTTTAAAAGCATGAAAACGAGTTCATTTTCAATGAGGCTCGGAGCGCTGCAAAATATAGCAAAGCCCACTTCCAATTGTTCTAGAAATTGCTTCAGTTTACAGATTTTAATTATTTTCAATGGATTTTAAAGTAAAGTTATTTATAACATCTTCTCAAATTAAATCAAAATATATTAGCTCTCGGCGGTAGCTAATGCACATTGACCCAGCAAGATTTTCGCAAGCGAAGGCAACACAAACACATACATGTTTACTTGACATTTGCCAAAGGAACAATATCACTGTGTGTACAAATTTTTTTTTTTATAATATTTGTGAAGCTTTAATTTATTAATTTTTTTTTTTTTTTGTATTCTTGTTTTTCTGTATTTCATAATAGTAAATTTGCGTTAATGTAAATTGAGAAGTGGAAACGATCCCGGTGCCTTAACAGCGATTGTTGTACACATATACGGTCGTTAATCACACAACTTACATTTATTTTTTGTAAACCACTGTGTACGGATGGTCCCGGTGCTTTGTCGGCGATTGATGTGCACGTTAGTGTATAGGTGGTATTCGAGAGCACGTGGCTATTATTATTTGTTTCTTGCGAAGCGAGTTTTGGTCAAAAGGAAGTTTAATGTTCGACGTCTAACTGCTTACTGTCATTCTCCTGTGAATATGTAACAAACTACATTTTGTGACAGCGACGCCAGGTTATCGCCGCGACAAAACGGTTATTCTCCAAACTACAAAACCACAAGGACTACTTTCCTGTGAATATGAAACAAATCACACTTTGCGACAGCGACGCCAGGTTATCGCCGCGACAAAACGGTTGTTCTCAAAACTACAAAACCACAAGGACCACTCGCAATGCTTTTCGACACACACACACACACGGTCACCACACACAGTAGTTTCAGGTGCCAAATTTACCATTTTGTTGGTTTCTTTTTTATGAGTTTCTGTGTATGGATGATCCCGGTGCCTTATCAGCGATTGATGTACACATATACCTTCATCACACACAGTAACTCCTTAGTATAATTGTTGTAAATTGTCCCGCACAAGCGATCCCGGTGCCTTATCAGCGGTCGATGTACCCATATACGGTCGCTTGCGTGGTAATTAAAATTTGATTTTGTTTGTTTCGTTTGATTTACACATTTTTGTGTTTCACCCCTTTTGAACTCCCATTTGCACTTGCACGTCATTATGTTATTATTATACCCGTTACTCGTAGAGTAAAAGGGTATATTGTATTCGTGCAAAAGTATGTAACAGGTAGAAGGAAGCGTTTCCGACACTATAAAGTATATATATTCTTGTTCAGGATCACTAGCCGAGTCGATCTAGCCATGTCCGTCTGTCCGTCTGTCTGTCTATCCGTCTGTCCGTCTGTCTGTCTGTCCGTATGAACGCTGAGATCTCGGAAACTATAAAAGCTAGAAGATTGGCATTTTGCATGTAGATTTTAGGAGTTCCTACGCAGCGCAAGTTTGTTTCAAAATGGTGCCACGCCCCCTCTGACGCCCACAAGCTACAAGCAGTGGCCACAGTTTTGATGCTATTATGAAAATTTTAATTGATATGTGTTTGTTTCGTCAATACCTATCGATTGGCCTAATAAAAGTTTGCCACGCCCACTCTAATGCCCAAAAATCCATTAAACGCTTAAACCTGGCTAGCGCCTACATTTCCGCCTTTCATGGCCCGTGGTACCACTGTAGCGCCATCTAACGGATGACTTTGGAACAGCTGGCCAAGGTGCTAATTCGAGCGGCGAAAAACATACAAGAAGGCATATTTATATTAAGTTGTTTAGCTGAGTAACGGGTATCTAATAGTCGAGGCACTCGACTAAAGCGTTCTCTCTTGTTTTTTTTTATGTAGTATTTCACTATTTACTACTAAAATTTCTACAAACACCGCCGTCACCTGTTCACTCACCTCAGCCTACAAGGAAATTAGAACGGTAAGCGTAGTGGGCATGGTCAATCCCTTGTTCGAAGTTCGGCTGCGCCAGTTACAGTCCAGTGACCGAGGAAGTAGAGGTTTCATATGCCAGTAAGATTGTAGAAGATGCTAGAAGGAAGCTAGTGACCAAAACGACTGTGTTGCGTGGAGAACAGAATAAGACTGACTATTTATTATAAAAAGGATGTACGTGTGTGTATGTATGAGTGTACAAGGATGTGTGTGTTCGTCTGAGTTCCTGTATGTTGGCGATTGCTTGCAGTTACCGGGTATGTTAATTGGCTTGTAGTTGCCGGGTATGTTAACTCCGGGTATGTTAACTCCCGCACCCTACGTAGACCAACGAGTTTACAGCTTATCGCCAACGTACCGCCGCCCGCTCCTCTAGAAACCGGTTCCATCCGATATGCCGCCGCCGCCGAGTCCTATGGGAAACTACCGCCGCCGCTTGCAGAAGGAGAAGAACTGAACTCTACTTAATTCGACCGCGCCAAGTAACATCCTGCCATATAGCGACACCCACTTAACGGTTAGATGCATGTCGGAGGAGCAGCTGCCCGCAGCTCTGTTGGAACGTGGAGCTCACTCCCAATTGCCCCCCAAAATTCTACTAGGAAGCACCCTGCTGGACACCACGACCAACACCAGCACACTGCATCTAGTGAATCTCAGCGCGCACACGTGTGTTCTCCCAGCGCAAACAATTGTGGGACAAGTGGAAGCAGTAGAGGTTCTGGAAACCCCTCAGGATCAAGACGGATACGATGAAGCAACTTCCCAAAATGGGGAAGTACCCACCGAGTTGCCACCCCCTCTTCGCTCCAAGTGGACGGCCTTGATGAACCGCTTCCAGCGAGTGTTTGCCCGAAGCGATGACCACTCCGGGCATACCAACCTAACCCGCCATGTGATCGATACGAGTCTATCTAGGCCTATCAAGCAACCAGTGCGTCGTCTTGCGCTGGCAAGGAAGACTGAGGTGGAAGAACTGGTTGCCGACATGAAGCTAAGAGGCATAATTCGCCCGTCCACAAGCCCGTGGGCCTCACCGGTCGTTCTAGTAAGGAAAAAGGACGGTTCCACCCGGTTCTGTGTGGATTATCGACGTCTAAACGATATCACCATCAAGGATTCATATCCTCTACCAAGGATGGATGATATCTTAACCACGATGCACGGCGCCTGTTGGTTCTCCACAATGGACCTTAAGAGCGGTTACTGGCAGGTGGAAATGGACGATGCCTCTATTGAGGCATGGCTATTGCCAAGACCGCTTTTACGTGTGATGCCGGTCTTTTTGAATTTAACGTGATGCCGTTTGGCCTGACCAATGCGCCAGCGACCTTCGAGCGTTTAATGGACGGCCTATTCTCCGGACCTGCCTGGAAATCCACACTAGTTTACCTCGACGACATCATTGTGTACTCTCGGACAGCGGAAGACCATCTGGACCATTTGCAACAAGTCTTGGATAAATTGCAAAGCGCAGGACTAAAGCTGAGTCTCCGCAAATGCCATTTCTTCCAACCCGAGATTAGTTACCTGGGCCACATAGTTAGCCACAAAGGCTTACGGGCGTGTCCGGAAATGATAACAAGAAAGAGGTACGATCCTTCGTGGGCCTCTGTTCCTACTACCGCAAATTCATCCCTGACTTCGCCACCATCGCTCGCCCGCTACATGAACTAACGGAAACTAAGCGTGCCTTCACATGGACCTCATCGGCTCACGATGCCTTTGAAACTCTTAAAATTAAGCTCACCACACAACCCATTATAACGTTTCCCGCTTCTAATGGTGTATTCGTTTTGGATACAGATGCGTCAAACCATGGCGCAGGCGCTGTGCTCAGTCAACAACAAGAAGGACAGGAGCATGTACTGGAGTATTACAGCAAATCATTTAATGCTGCTGAACGCAATTATTGCGTAACTAGGAGAGAGCTGCTAGCCGTGATTCTATCTACCAAACATTTCCATCACTACTTATATGGCCGGAAATTCTTGCGCACGGACCACTCGTCTCTCCGATGGCTGTTCAACTTTCGGGAGCTTGAAGGACAGCTCGTTCGCTGGATTGAACGCAATACGACATGGATATCCACCACCGCAGTGGCAAGCTGCACGGTAACGCCGACGCCCTGTCTCGCCGCCCCTGTGGTGAATGCCGCATATGCACTAAGGCAGAACAAAACGATGGTCAAGGGATTTTGTTCTTACAGGCCCAACCAGTCGACATTGCTATCAGCCAGGAAAAAGACCCCACTTTGTCGTTGATCCTGCAGTGGTTAAAAACAGAAGAACGACCAACTTAATCCACAACATGGAGTAAGAGCCCCGAGACAAAAGCGTATTGGCACTTGTTCGAACACCTTTTCGTGGAAAGGGGTCTTCTAATGATTAAAACCAAAACAGCGGACGAAGCCTTGGTAGTGCCTCGCTCTCTTCAGGAAGAAACTCTGCGCAGCGCTCACAACTCTACCACCGGCCGGAGAGCATAGCTCTTCCCAACCAAACCGCCGAAACGGTAGCTCGAGCACTCATCCAAGAAGTGTTTTGCCGTTTTGGTGCCTCATTTATCCTTCACTCGGACCAAGGCCGCAACTTCGAATCAGACGTATTCCAAGCTTGCCTACGCCTCCTCGACGTGGAGAAGACTCGCACCACACCGCTACACCCTCAGTCGGATCCTCCTGGAATACCTGGCCAAATTTGTTGCGACCGATCAACGCGACTGGGACCAACTGTTGCCGCTAGCTCTCTGGACCTATCACTCGGCTCCACATGAGGCAACTGGGTTTTCACCGTCGTTACTGATGCTGGGACGGGAACTCCGGCTACCGAGCGAACTGCTGTGCGGACGACCATCCCCTCATCCGGATAGTTATCCCGCCTACGTGGAACAATTGCAGAATCGCCTCCGACTCACACAACAGATTGGACGACGAAACTTGATGGCAGCCGCTAACGTTAACAAGTTACGCTACGACTTTCGATCGCATCCAGTTGAATTCGCCGTTGGAGAAGAAGTTTGGCTCTACTGCCCTACACGAAGAGTGGGTCGATGCCCGAAACTGCAGTCTGATTGGATTGGACCCGCCGTCGCCACCCGCCGTCACTCCGACGATATACGACTACCAGGGTAGCGTGCCACCAGGACCGTCCATGTCAACCGATTGGCCCCTTACCGAGGCCCACGTCCAGCCGTACTCGGCCAGAAGACTCGAGTCTGAAGGGGGGTAATGTAACGAAAGCCGCCGAAAACCTTGGGCTTTCGATAGTCGGCTAGGTGGCAACGCTTCAAGCAGCGCCAAAATGAGACTTTGACAGCCCAGCTGCCTGGTCTCTTTATTTTTCTCTCTGTTCCCTTATTTCCTTGATTCCTTCTTCCTTCTTCTAAAAACGAGATTAGAGAAAAGCACATGGCGCCTCGTGCGTTTGTGAGTAGAAGACCCAATAAAGCTGCGAAATAATTAAGAACTACGCGTGTGTTTTTGGTTGAGCTTAGGCGAGGAAGTGGGCATTGACGGGATCGTGACCGCACACCGATCTATAAAGACGAGATCCGCCCTTCCACGGCGGTCAAAATAGTTACAATATCATTGTTAGGAAAAAATATTATCAACAACCCTACTTTTGACGCAAAACAAACGAAGAGCGCAATGTAGGACTTATACCTCCGTATACCACGAATTTTCAATGTCGTATAGACAGGGCCACAAAAATCAACGCCACTTATAGCAAATGGGCGGAGAGCACGGAGACGATCTGCGGGTAAATTTACCATAATTTGTGTCATTAGTCGAGGCTAATCTGACTGCAGATCTCCTGAGCGTTTGTGACGGTTCGTCGTTGTCGGGTGGCCCAGGGATGGCCAGGATTCGTCACAAGAATTTGTTTGTGTCTGGCGTGGTTGCTGAAAGAGAGTTCCGACCCAGCCCAGAGTAGAAGTCGTGGGGAATTACTTAGAAATTGAATTAGAACTAGGTTTTTATTTCAGTAAGTATCTTGACAATTTATGAACAACTAACGAATTCTCCGGTTTGGAGGGAAGCCGCCCTTGCAGCCTTCGTTTCCTTCTCGCTTAGAATACCTGGTCTCGGGAGTCGCCAGCTGCTCGATAGGACCAGCACGGGTTGGGTTACCTGAAATGAGAATAGGGTGCCTGGGGACCCTGAAGTCCGCCACGAGCGAGATCGATTCAGTGCTTGGGGACCCGAAAGTCGACCGCAACAGAGAGAGTGTTTGCTTGGGGACCCGGAGGTCAGCCACAAGAGAGAGAATTTGTTGCTCGGGGACCCTGAAGTCAGCCACAAGAGAGAGAATTTGTTGCTCGGGGACCCTGAAGTCAGCCACAAGAGAGAGAGAATTGGTTGCTTGGGGACCCTGAAGTCAGCCACAAGAGAGAGAGAGAATTGGTTGCTTGGGGACCCTGAAGTCAGCCGCAAGAGAGAGAGAAGTTGGTGCTTGGGCACCCTGAGGTCAGCCGCAAGAGAGAGAGAGTTTGCTTGGGGACCCGGAGGTCAGCCACAAGAGAGAGAGAGGTTGGTGCTTGGGGACCCTGAGGTCAGCCGCAAGAGAGAGAGAAGTTGGTGCTTGGGGACCCTGAGGTCAGCCGCAAGAGAGAGAGAAGTTGGTGCTTGGGGACCCTGAGGTCAGCCGCAAGAGAGAGAAGTTCGTGATTGGGGACCCTGAGGTCAGCCGCAAGAGAGAGAAATTGGTGCTTGGGGACCCTGAGGTCAGCCGCAAGAGAGAGAGAAGTCAGCCGGTGAACAGTGCCGTAAGGAGGTGTGATCCTAAAATCAGCCGTCTCCTAGGGATACCTTCAGCTCGGCAAGCCGGGAAGGTTAGAGGGAGGAGGAAGTAGTGCGGGAACTAACTACGATATATAGAAGCGGTATTTGATCGAATGATCTAGTCCACCCAAAAAAATGACTTTGCTGCTTACCACCACTGGGGAGATGTCTCTGCACCCTTAGACGGTTGGCTGCTAAGTGCCTTTCCATGGCCCGTGGCCCGTCTTATATAGGGCTCGGCGAGATTTAGTGTGCCCGACGTCTGTGGGATTTGCTGGGCTAAGTGTGACCGTCTCTCTCTCGGTCTAGTGTGCCCCTACATGCGCGATCGTTGGCGGGCGCGCGTTCTCGGTTTGAATTTGAAATTAAATGCTTCTATTGTGCGCGCAGCGTCACACTCCCCCCCGTTATGGATTTTAGTGGTATTGAATCGTGACGTAATTTCCCCTATTCGACACCACTCCTTTATCAGCCATCGCTGCTGCCTTCCAATTCTTTTTCCTGCTAGCTTTTCCTTGATACTGTCTCTTGCCGTTCTCGATATTCCCGCTCCTTCTGGTAGTGTCCATCCTTTGTCGCTGTGCTCCTCTTCATGGACCTCTAGTATATCCCGGGCTGCTCGGCTATCCTAGGCGATTCTGGCTACAGCCCCTATGGTTTGGCTGCTCCCTTCGTTGCCCTGCCCTGACCGGGTGTTACTGGTTGTTTGCGGTGCCGGGGTCTTCATGTTGCCCCTCCTCTCGCCATCGGTATCGGCTCTACTAATTTCGCCATAGTCTGCGCTGCTGCTATCTTTGCCTCCGCGAACTTGTCCATGTTTTCGTGTTCGTTCTTCATTGTATTTGTTCCTCCGTACGGCTTAGTGTCTCCAATGTATACTCTCTTTGTTTTTCGGGTGTTCTGGTCTCTCACTGTCATGATCACTGGTGACACGAAATTGGTTACCTTCCAGGGGCCGTCGTTCTTTGGTGCTAGTTTGGCGTTAAATTTTTCTGCCGCTTTTGACAGATAGTGCGTCTTGCACCATACCAAGTCTCCGACATCTGGTTTCCAGTCCCTTTTCCGTAGATTGTAGTGATGTTTTTGTTGTTCCGCGGCTTCTTCTGTATACTGCGTTGCCTCTTTTCGTACACCTTTTAACCTGTTCCATCTTTGTTCTATACTTTCTTCCTGTAACCCCGATCCTTTTGTTACTCTGTCGAACATCGTGTTTGGTAATCTTAACTCTTTCCCGAATACTAGCTGTGCAGGGCTATATTTTGTAGATTCCGATACACTACTATTGAATGCTAGCATTAGCTCTGGTAAATGTTCGTCCCACGTGGTCTGATCCTCTCCTGCTAACTGTGCGATCATCGTTTTAACTGTTCGATTCGTTCGCTCGGTAGGGTTCTCCTGGGGCGTGTACGGTGCCGTCAACTGTTGCCGTACCCCCCATTTTTCCATGGCCTTTCTTGTTTTTCCTCCTGTGAACTGGACCCCATTGTCCGAGATCAGAGTTTTTGGTGATCCAACTCTCGCAATTACCCTTTCTCTAAAGACTCGTAGGAATGCGTCCGCTGTAGCCTGTCTGATTGCTGCAAGTTCTACCCACTTCAAGAATTTGTCCACGATTACTAATAGTGTGGTGTTCCCGTGCTTTGATCTGGGTAGAGGTCCCACGAAATCCACACATATGCCACTTTTGTCAGCATCTTCCCAGCTTTTTTCTGTTGCGTTACCTTGTATTTTTGGCATCACTCGCATTTCTGTATGTATTTCCTTACGTCCTTGTTCATTCGTGGCCAGAAATATCGGTTTTTTACCCTCCTCAGTGTCTTGAACATACCTAGGTGTCCGTCGGTACCATGACGCCATTCCTAAAAAGCTGTGTACTTCCTTTGTGGATCTCGGTGCTGGTAAGTCTCGAATCGCCGCTACTTTGTCCGGGTCTGTCCGTTTGCCCCGATCGCTTATGACGTGTCCCAGGTACTTTAGCTCCTTTTGGAAGAAGTGGCATTTGTCTGGATTAATCCGCAGGTTCGCGTTCTGTAGTCTCCTGAATACCTCTGTTAGCTTCTCCAGATGTTCACGTTTGTTCCGGCCAATAACCACTATGTCGTCCAGATATGCAAATGCAAACGGTTCCATTTCTGGCCCTATTATTGAGTCTAGTGCTCTTTGAAACGTTGCGGGAGCTGTGGTTAGCCCAAATGGCATAACTTTCCACTGGAACAGTCCACGTCCGGGGACTGTGAATGCCGTGTATTGTCTACTATCCCTATCCATTGGGATCTGCCAGTATCCTGACTTGAGATCTATTGTACTGATGAACTTTGCCTCTCTTAACTGGTCCAATATGAAATTCATTCTTGGTACCGGATAGGCGTCTTTTTCTGTCTTGTCGTTCAGTAGTCGATAGTCCACACACATTCTCCACTCGTTGTTCTTTTTTCTCACTAGCACTACTGGCGCGCTGTACGGGCTACGTGAGGGTTCTATGAGTCCCAGTGCCAACAACTCGTTCACCTGTTCATTGATGATTGCCTGCTGTTTCGGATTTCGAGGATAGTACCTCTGTTTAATCGGTTTATCATCCTTGAGGTAAATCTTATGCTTTGTTATATTACTTGTTCCCTGCATTCGTTCAAATACTTGCCTTTGTGTCTCCAGAAAGTCCTGCACTTCCTTTTCGGATGGTTCCCCTGTCGTGTCTTCTTGCTCTGTACTCGTCTCCGGTTGTTCTTCTTCGCCTCCGGGCTCTCTTATTTCCAGCTCCAGGTTTCCACACCTCAGCGTGCTGTGTACCCCTGCCAAAAAGTCCATCCCTAGCAGTATTCCTCCTGCTACTTCTGTCAGTATCATAAACGACACACTGAACAATTTTCCTCCAAATTGGACTTCTTCTGTGAACTCTCCTATCGCCTTCTGCGTCGTTCCGTTGGCCATTGTTATCTCTGCACGGGCTCCACACCATTTGCCCTGGTGTTTCAGATCTTGATATCTGTTTCTGCTTATAGCGCTCCTGGATGCTCCTGTGTCCACGATTCCTTTTGCTGTCCTGTTTCCGACCCTTATCCGGGCTACTATTTAGAACCCGTCGCAACACAACTGTTCCCCTGCTGCTGGATCTTTTGTTGCCGCCTGAGCTGCCAGCTTCATCTGCTCAGGCCTCCTGCGTTTCCCGGCCCTGCCCTGCACTCCGTGGTTCTCGTACCGTTTTTTTCCACAGACCCAGCAAAACAGCTTCGGTGGATTGTTGCACGTGCGTGCATCATGTCCGGTTCCTCCGCAGCGCTTGCATATCTCTGGTCTTAGCTGCTGCACAGGTTGGATTGCCAGTGCCCAGTCCTCTGCCTTTATTCCTTCTACCTCCTCCGCTAGTTTGAGAAACTCTGTCAACGAGTTGAATCCTGCCCTCCTAGCGTACAGCTTTATCTTGCTCCTGCTGTTTTTGTACACTCGGTCCAGTTTGGCCTCTTCTGAGAGTTTCGTGAATTGCATCAGTTTTCGTAGCCCCATTGCGTATTCTCTTACGGGCTCCGTTTCTCTCTGTTTCATCTGTTAAATCTGATTCTCCAACTGTTCCTCATACCTCGGCGGCAAAAAGTATTCTAGAAGTTCTGTTCTGAGCTGAGTCCATGTTAAGATCCTGCTCGGCGTGGTGTTCCACCAAACACTCGCGATCCCCTCCAGGATGAATGGCATCGTCTGTATCAGCTGGTCCTTCCGTATTCCGTATCCGCCTTCCCACTGTTCCATTTTGCTTAGGAACTCCAGTGGGTTTGTTGTTCCTTGGTACCGGATGACCCATCCGCGTACCCGGTCTATAACTTCTGATTCCATTTTTATTTCTGTCTTTCCTTCCGTTTCGTCCCCTCGACTTGCTCCTTTGATGTCCATTATCTCCTCCCTTTTCCTGGTTACCACGATCGCCGGAATTGTTTCCTTCGCCGGGCTTTTTTCTCTCCTATATTTTTCTGTCAGTTCTGCGAGTCTCTGTCTGACCGTTTCCGTATGATCCGTTTTTTTAGCGAACGCTGCCAACAAACGTCTTAAGTCTTCACTTTTTTCTGCCGTTCCTAATCCGAACTCTTCCGTGTATTTCGTTAGTTCGCTCTTTGGTGCCAGATATACCCAGCTCGACATTACTCTGCTGGTGTCGGTTTATCTCTTGCAACCACTTTAACCTGTTCGGGCGCCACTGTGACGGTTCGTCGTTGTCGGGTGGCTCAGGGATGGCCAGGATTCGTCACAAGAATTTGTTTGTGTCAGGCGTGGTTGCTGAAAGAGAGTTCCGACCCAGCCCAGAGTAGAAGTCGTGGGGAATTATTTAGTAATTGAATTAGAACTAGGTTTTTATTTCAGTAAGTATCTTGACAATTTATGAACAACTAACGAATTCTCCGGTTTGGCGGGATGCCGCCCTTGCAGCCTTCGCTTCCTTCTCGCTTAGAATACCTGGTCTCGGGAGTCGCCAGCTGCTCGATAGGACCAGCACGGGTTGGGTTACCTGAAATGAGAATAGGGTGCCTGGGGACCCTGAAGTCCGCCACGAGCGAGATCGATTCAGTGCTTGGGGACCCGAAAGTCGACCGCAAGAGAGAGAGTGTTTGCTTGGGGACCCGGAGGTCAGCCACAAGAGAGAGAATTTGTTGCTCGGGGACCCTGAAGTCAGCCACAAGAGAGAGAGAATTGGTTGCTTGGGGACCCTGAAGTCAGCCGCAAGAGAGAGAGAAGTTGGTGCTTGGGGACCCTGAGGTCAGCCGCAAGAGAGAGAGAGTTTGCTTGGGGACCCGGAGGTCAGCCACAAGAGAGAGAGAGGTTGGTGCTTGGGGACCCTGAGGTCAGCCGCAAGAGAGAGAGAAGTTGGTGCTTGGGGACCCTGAGGTCAGCCGCAAGAGAGAGAGAAGTTGGTGCTTGGGGACCCTGAGGTCAGCCGCAAGAGAGAGAGAAGTCAGCCGGTGAACCGTGCCGTAAGGAGGTGTGATCCTAAAATCAGCCGTCTCCTAGGGATACCTTCAGCTCGGCAAGCCGGGAAGGTTAGAGGGAGGAGGAAGTAGTGCGGGAACTAACTACGATATATAGAAGCGGACTTTGATCGAATGATCTAGTCCACCCAAAAAAATGACTTTGCTGCTTACCACCACTGGGGAGATGTCTCTGCACCCTTAGACGGTTGGCTGCTAAGTGCCTTTCCATGGCCCGTGGCCCGTCTTATATAGGGCTCGGCGAGATTTAGTGTGTCCGTCGTCTGTGGGATTTGCTGGGCTAAGTGTGACCGTCTCTCTCTCGGTCTAGTGTGCCCCTACATGCGCGATCGTTGGCGCGCGCGCGTTCTCGGTTTGAATTTGAAATTATATGCTTCTATTGTGCGCGCAGCGTCACACGTTTACGATCCAAATACGCTGTCGAAGGAGTCTCACAAGGGCTCGTGGACCAACATGAAAATTGGAATGGTGAAGATTCCGAACATAGCTCTGCACAAATTGGGAACGTTAGCATTAGCTAGTCGCCCCCCAACTCGCACCAAAGAGAAGTGACACCAAGTGCCCTTGTCTTAATGGATGAATGGATTCAATTGCTGAAGACTTGGGCCAACTCTGGATCCTTTACGAACTTTTTCTCTTTCTTCATGATACTAGTGCTTCTGTAATATCTCGACAACTTTTAGAAAAGCTTCATTATTCAGTCGGCGACAAAGTTTTTTTCAAATACCATACTTTTGTCTTTGCATTTTCTTATAAAGCGGAACATATAAACGAATACCCGAAGCAGTTTAAGGTGTGAAGAAAATCCCTCGATCCAAATTTCTTACAGCAGCGGTCAGTCCGACCGCAGTCTTCCTCGATTCTTGAAGTAAAACTTCTTCTTCTAGGTCAAAGTGTGCATTCTGGGGCCAGTTTGCATCTTCCCCTTTTAAAAACACAGGTCCAGTAAACCATATTGACTGTATGATTTCGTCTTGATACAATATCTGCTGGGTTCTGTTTCGTTGGAACTTGCCGCCATGTAGCTTCACCTGACCACTCTTGAATTTCCGCAACTCTATTTGATACGTATGTGGATAATGAAGATGGATGAGAACGGATCCAATGAAGCGTAACCTCAGAATCCGACCAATACCTTTAATTGGGGCTTGATTCTGTGGTAGAGATCTGCGAGAAGGTGAGCGGCACATAACTCAAGTCTTGGGAGTGTGTGACGATCCCACCTGACGGCTAGGCCGCCACATTATATATTTAAGCAATAGTTATCTAAGTTTCACATTATTACCATTAGTATGTAAGAGATATAAAATGAAGTATTATAATTTAGTAATGATTAAGCGATCTTAGGGATTTTTGGGTATAAAACCAAAATAGGTCAAGTTTCGTTCCGCACCACCCGCCCGAGGTGGCAACCATAGAGAAAAATACTGGAAAATAGAGAAAATACCAAACCTTCCTTGGTGAGAAAGGTCCAAAAGGATGAGAGGGTCACACGGCGGTTTCCGGGACGGGCTCGGCTCTTGGACTTGAAAACGATTGGTCGCGCACGCGGATAAAGTAGGCAAAGAAAACGCGTGTGAAAGAAAACGCGGTCGGTAGGAAATAAGGTTAGTGAATCAGTGTAATCGGCGCAGTGAAACACAGGGACGATTTAAAAACAAAGAATTAAACTGAGTGAACTCGTACGAAAACAAACGTCAAGCCGGATTGTTATGCATTTTATTTTTACCCCGTACCCCTTTGTTCCCCGGGTGATTCGGGCCGTTAGTGACTGATGACCCAATTGGGTCCCCTCATTCTCCTACTTAATTCCTCCCCCCCCCACGAAGTGGCAGATCCCTTCGTACCCTACTAACCCCCGCGGCGAGACGGAAGATCCTCTCACCCATCCCTCTCCAATACCCTACCGCGAAGTGGCAGATCCCTTCGTGTCCTACTAACCCCCGCGGCGAGACGGAAGATCCTCTCACGCATCCTCTCCTCATATCCTACCGCGAAGTGGCAGATCCCTTCGTATCGTATTAACCCCCGCGGCGAGACGGAAGATCTCGGCCAACCACGATAGAAACCAGCTGCGGCCTCTCCCGAAGGTCCAGCCCGTGGAATTTTCCGTCCCGGAAGGACTTGGTGTTCTGATGTTATCGAACCCTCGAAGATCCTGGAACACTTCGGGATAATTGATCAAAGATCGTCGTTCGCCACGCGAACATTACTCTCTAGCCCTATGTCTCAGTGACTTTACAAATTTCTTGTAAAAGGACCTCTGGATCCGACTGAGAGTTGTATCCTGGCCAGAGAGCATCCTTACAAGTGGCGCCCGAACAGGGACATTGAGGCTAACTAGAGCAACACCAAAGTGGCCTAAAGACCCACTAAGATAAAGATCTTTATCCCGAAGGATCGCGCCCCTGCCGAGTGTTACAACTGTGAGAGCAAAAGAAAAGGCAAAGGAAAAGCAAAGGAAAAGGAAGAAGGTTCACGTATCACAATAAACCATGGCTAATACGAAGGAGTCCGACGGCGAGTACGAGGAAGCCGATTCGATAGAAAATCCAGGCGTAGGAGTACGATGGATTTATGCCCGGCGTAAAGATGAGTTAGCCGCTCTGGCACTCGAGTTCGGGTTTAGCGCCGACGGCACCGTAGCAGAAACGCAGAAGGCGTTCGCCACACTCGTAATCACAGGATCGTTTCCAGAATCGGTGTGGAAACGACTCGCTCAACTACAGGAGCAGTACAGTTCGAGAGCCGTCACTCCGAACCGCCTAGGAGGCGACAAAGGGTTCATGCCGGGAGCCAAGATAACCCAAGTTGACCAGAATCAGGCTCCATATTTCGCCAGTCATAGTTTTCCCGGAAGACTGACAAGTTATCGAGGTGTCCATCCCGGCACGTCACGAGATTTTACCGCCTCATCACTCGGAAATCATGACGTGTCGAAGCCGCCAGAGTCAGAAGTTCCACTCATTATCACTCTTCCTCGTCATTTACTAGCCGAGCGGATGCATAAATGGAATCTACGATTCGACGGGACGTCGGACCCGCTGACCTTGATCGCTGAACTTGAAGAGAAGATAGCAACCTACGGAATCAACCAAGAGGAAGTACCCCGAGATTTTGGAAGGTAGGGCAGTGCGATGGTTCCGCACGAGCCGCTTACAGACAGCTACGTGGGCAGAGTTTCGCGCCGAGTTCTTAAGTTTCTTCCTGCCCCCACGTTACTTCGAGCGACTAGAGGACGAAATCCGAGTTGAGGACCAAGATGCAGCAAGCCGGATACCAAAAGGAAGAAGAACTCTATCGGATCTACGAAAATATGGCACCGGAATATCGTCTGTATATAAGACGCCACGAGTTCGCGACGCTGGAGCAATTAACCCAAATGGCAACGGAATACGAAAGTGTGAGGCAGCTGACGTCGAGTCGCGCAGGTATTCCTAGGACGGTGACTGCAGACCGGGATAGGGCTAACGCCTGTCTGACGCCGAACCCCTTTCGAGGCCACGGGGTACCCGTTCAAGGAGGGAATGCAACTCACCGAATGATCAGACAGCCCCTCTCGAACGTCGACGTACAGCGAGCTTGTAGTAGATGTCGAGAAGTCGGTCACTTTAGGCGGGGTTGTACTAACCCACGTCTGAACTTTTGTTGGGACTGCGGTCGAAGGAACACATTGACCATCGACTGTTGTCGCCGAGATGCCCCGGGAAACGAACAACGTCTTCGCCGAGATGCGGGCGCAGCGGAGACGAATGCTGTAACAGCCCGGCACCAAGAAACCCACCATTAAGGATAAGCAACGGCCTGATCACTGCTTCCGTGCAGATCGGAGGCCGATGGGTGGATGCCACGGTGGATACGGGAGCGTCGAGGAGCTTTGCGAGTGAAGGGTACGCTCGTATGGTAGCAAGACCTGAGGAGATGCAGGAGATCATCACTACGATAGCGTTAGCTGATCGGTCAAGCCTGGCAGTGAAGAAGCTATGGCGTACGCGAGTGTGGATGCCATTCTTGGTGATGCCAACCATGTTGGATCGCGTGATATTAGGTATGGATTTCTTGGCGGCAATGGAAACACGGATACAGTGCGGAGAAGCTACCTTAAAGGTAAAATTGCGCCCGTCGGTGGAAGACCCCCGACTGCGGCCGAGCAAAGTCGATCGGATGTCATCAGAGGATACGAACTCGGAAATACTCAAAGGAAGGAGTATGTCGGTTCTAGGGGGTCAGGAACCCTACGATAAGGACACCAGGTATACAGAGCAGAGTGAGGTCCCCGCACACAACCGGATCATGCGTCAGATGGCCCCATCAGGAGAATTAAAGAACGATGGTGGAGACGGGACCGAGAGGCACGACGGACCAGGAAGGGCCTTGCAGGACTTTCCAGATGAAATCGACGAAGCAGATCTGAGACCCGACCAGCGGGAATTCATCACTCGCAAGTTGGCGCTTTTCAAGGAGCTTCAAGGTGTATCACACGTGGCGGAGCATCGGATTATAATGCTAGACGATAAACCCTTGAAACAAAGGTACTATCCAAGGAATCCGGCAATGCAGAGCGTGATCGACACCCAAGTGGACGAACTAATCCGCGAAGACGCCATCGAACCGTCGCGGAGTCCGCATAGCGCACCCATAGTGTTGGTCAAAAAGAAGACGGGTGAATGGCGCATGTGTGTGGATTATAGACAATTGAACGCTCACTCAGTACCCGATGCGTACCCCGTCCCCAGGATCAACCACATTCTGGAGAAGCTACGACAAGCCCGATACATTTCGACGCTGGACTTAAAGCACGGTTATTGGCAAATACCCATGGCCAAGGACAGCCGCCAATTCACGGCCTTCTGCGTTCCGGGCAGAGGCCTATACCAGTGGAAGGTCATGCCCTTCGGGCTTCACTCGGCCACCGCAACCTTCCAACGCGCTTTCGATGGCGTGATCGGTGCGGACATGGAGCCGTTCGCCTTCGCCTATTTGGACGATATCATCGTTATAGGTGCCACGGAGGAACAACATTTGTCCAACCTGGCCGAAGTCTTCCGTAGGCTGCGGAGGGCGAACCTGAAGGTGAATCCAAAGAAGTGCGCGTTCTTCAGGAGGAGGTTAGTTTACCTAGGCCTCGTGATTAGTGCCGAAGGAGTCCAAACCGACCCGGAGAAAGTGACGGCCGTTACCAACCTTAAGTCCCCTACCTGTCCCAAGGAGCTCCGGCAGTGGCTAGGCATGGCATCTTGGTATCGCCGGTTCGTTCCTAACTTCGCAACCGTGGTCCAACCGATGACGGCCCTGTTAAAGAAAGGACGGAAGTGGTCGTGGGGTCCCGAACAACAGAGTGCGCTGGAGGAGGTGAAAAGGAGGTTAACCACCGCTCCCGTGTTAGGATGTCCCGACTTCGACAAGACGTTTGTGTTGCAAACTGACGCTAGCGACGTGGGACTAGGAGCAGTCTTGTCGCAAGATATCGAAGGCCAGGAGAGGGTCATCGCGTACGTCAGCCGTCGACTCACGGCCACGGAGGGCAATTATACGACGACGGAAAAAGAGTGTCTGGCCATTATATGGGCCATTAGGAAAATGAGGTGCTACTTGGAAGGGTATCGGTTCGAAGTGTTTACCGACCACCTAGCCCTCAAAGCCCCTCCGGTCGGGTAGCCAGATGGGCGCTGGAGTTTGCAACAATTCCAATTCGACGTGCGGTACCGCCGAGGCAAATTGAACGTGGTGGCGGACGCGTTATCCCGGCAACCCTGTGAAGTCTTACAACAGATGGCCGAGGTGAAGACACCCTGTAAATGGATCCAAGGTATGCAAGTTAAGATAAGAGAGTGCCCCGAGAAGTTCTCAGACTACATGACGGAAAATGGACAACTATACCGGAATTTGGGACATAGAGCGGATGACGAGGACTACTTCCCGTGGAAACTGTGCGCCCCTAGTTCAAAACAGGGTCCGAGTCCTCCGAGAATGTCACGACGCGCCCACGGCTGTACATTTGGGCGTCCGAAAAACCGTTTCTCGACTATCTCAGAGGTATTTCTGGCCCGGCATGTTTAGAGACGCGAAACGTTACGTCCAGCGCTGCGAGTCGTGCCAGAAGTTTAAAACCGCCCAGACGAAGGCGGCAGGCAAAATGCTAACCCGCGTAACAAGCGAACCGTTTGACGTTCTATGCGCAGACTTAGTCGGCCCGCTACCTCGGTCAAAGCACGGAAACACCATACTCCTCGTATTTCATGACATCTTTTCCAAATGGGTGGAGTTGATCCCGTTACGGAATGCTACCGCCGCCCAGGTTCAGAAGGCATTCCGGGAACGGATACTGGGTCGGGTCGGCATCCCTCGGAAGTTCGTCTGCGATAATGGTACTCAATTCACCAGTCGCACTTTGAAAGCGTACTTCGGCATGATAGGGGTAGAGGTCCAATATACTGCCCCATACTGTCCACAAGAGAACCCTACCGAGAGGACGAATCGGACTGTCAAGACGATGATAGCCCAACTCACCGAGGGAGACCAAAGTTCCTGGGACGAGCTGTTACCGGAAATAGCGCTCGCCATCAACGCAAGTGTATCGGACTCGACGGGATACAGTCCCGCCTTTCTGACGCTAGGACGCGAACCCAGACTCCCTACTATGTTATACGACGAGGTCACCCCTGGATCGGCGGTGATATCTAAGGACCCCGCAGGAAAAGCGCTCCAACTCAGAGGAATCTTTGACATCGTCAGATCCAACCTCCAACGTGCTTCCCAAGAGCAAGCACGTCATTACAACCTTCGACGCCGTGAGTGGAGACCGAAGCTCGGTGAATAAGTGTGGGTACGCCAACATCCCCTCTCGAAGGCAGCCGAAGGTTTCGCCGCCAAATTGGCCCCCAAATATGACGGTCCCTACACCGTAATGAGGTTCACATCCCCTAACCTTGTTCTGTTGCGACGCCCCGGAGAAAGACGTTCACGCTCCGCCAACATCAGCCAACTGAAACCCTATTACTCAGAGGACTTCGAGAATGCGGCCGCAGAAGAAGATGACGAGGCTACCAAGGGAGCCGACACGAGAGGTTAAGTACAAGGATACAAGGTCATACGGTAATTTCTATGCTGAATTGTACTAACACACCCTATGTTATTATCTAAGTATTCTAAGTAGAGGTTTCACTGCACCGATAGGTAGGGAGCTTAAACAATAAGGGTCTCGTATCTATAAGTTTAGTCTCCGCTTTCAGATGGAAGAAGTCATCGAGTTGTCGGATGGTTCCGACGATACCGAATCTTTTCATCACGACCTTTCCGATCGCGACGAGTGGGTCGCGGAAGGATACAGCGGAGGAGATTCGGACGCATCGGGAGACGAAGAGGGAGAGATCGCAGAGAACCAGGTTTCTGACGATGGCCAAGGTGAAGAAGACACACACGGCGTCGCTGAGTCTTCCGACGACCAGGAGCCTGGGGGTACACGTAGGTCGCGGTTTGCGGGCATGTGGAGCCCTAAACCCGGCGAAACACGACGACCCGATCGACCATCGGCAGCGTTCAACGTCGAGGACGACTCCAGCAACGCGAGCGACAGCGACGAACGCGACGAGCCTCAGGATTACACGAGTGGTCGTCGCTCACAGGGGCCAGGGTATTACGCACCTCGAGGCGGTCACCCGCGATACACTGAGTCCCACCAACCTCCCTCCATTGAACACTTGTGTCATCGTACGGTCGAAGACCAAGTCAGCCGCTGGGAAGGGCATGTCGCGATGATGCGCATCGAGGTCAAGTCGGTCGTGTTTAAGGCACCCTGGATACACGCCGAAGGTCCTTACGTAGACGAACCTCCATCACCACCGCTGCCCCCCGCTCTAGATTGGGACGCGACGTTCCGTCCCCAGGCAGAGGTCCCGACGTCCCCCCGTCGGCCGCCGTGCTCGCCGAAGAAGACCCGTACGCAGGAAACGCAGACATCCCCGACTTGCTGGCAGCGTTCGCCGAAGCAGACCCGAGGACGGGGTAGAAGACCGCCCCCTGTTCCGTCGGGTATTCCAGAACTCGGAGGCAGCAGAGGCCAGTACGGCAGACCCGGACCCGACGGTCGAGGCCGAGGAGGACGACGTTGCGGTCCAATCGACGTCACACCAATCCCTGATCTGCGTACCGCCAGGAACACCACTGACCGAATGGGAGGACGGAGTTCTCGATCAGGTCTTGACCGAGATCCAGGGGACCGGTTGGGACGGGTCGTTCATGGAGGAGTTGACCTCATCCATAGCGACTCCGGAGGTACCCCGAGACGAGTTAGCCCCGTTACCTGAAGGTTGGATTGGGACGGGCGAACTGCGGCGATTGCCGACATCGGCCATCCGTCTGATCGCCGAGAGGGCGGCCGAACAAGCCGGACGAGGACATCGCGTTCGCTTCGCCGTTAAGGGACTGGATTGGCACTACGGTCGTCACCGTGAAGAGCGACGGGAGGTTCATCATCAGCCCCCGGTAGGCAAGGGGGGGGTGTGACGATCCAGCCTGACGGCTAGGCCGCCACAATATATATTTAAGCAATAGTTATCTAAGTTTCACATTATTACCATTAGTATGTAAGAGATATAAAATGAAGTATTATAATTTAGTAATGGTTAAGCGATCTTATGGATTTTTGGGTATAAAACTAAAATAGGTCAAGTTTCGTTCCGCACCACCCGCCCGAGGTGGCAACCATAGAGAAAAATACTGGAAAATAGAGAAAATACCAAACCTTCCTTGGTGAGAAAGGTTCAAAAGGATGAGAGGGTCACACGGCGGTTTCCGGGACGGGCTCGGCTCTTGGACTTGGAAACGATCGGTCGCGCACGCGGATAAAATAGGCAAAGAAAACGCGTGTGAAAGAAAACGCGGTCGGTAGGAAATAAGGTTAGTGAATCAGTGTAATCGGCGCAGTGAAACACAGGGACGATTTAAAAACAAAGAATTAAACTGAGTGAACTCGTTAGTGAATCAGTGTAATCGGCGCAGTGAAACACAGGGACGATTTAAAAACAAAGAATTAAACTGAGTGAACTCGTACGAAAACAAACGTCAAGCCGGATTGTTATGCATTTTATTTTTACACCGTACCCCTTTGTTCCCCCGGTGATTCGGGCCGTTAGTGACTAATGACCCAATTGGAAGCGGTAAATTATTTGCACCATATACATACACGTTATCCCGGTCTACTGAATTTCATCAACTAGCCTGCCGGCGTAGTGAGGCGGAAGATCCCCTCATTCTCCTACTAAATTCCTCCCCGCCCCGCGAAGTGTCAGATCCCTTCGTACCCTACTAACCCCCGCGGCGAGACGGAAGATCCTCTCACGCATCCTCTCCTCATATCCTACCGCGAAGTGGCAGATCCCTTCGTATCCTATTAACCCCCGCGGCGAGACGGAAGATCTCGGCCAACCACGATAGAAACCAGCTGCGGCCTCTCCCGAAGGTCCAGCCCGTGGAATTTTCCGTCCCGGAAGGACTTGGTGTTCTGATGTTATCGAACCCTCGAAGATCCTGGAACACTTCGGGATAATTGATCAAAGATCGTCGTTCGCCACGCGAACATTACTCTCTAGCCCTATGTCTCAGTGACTTTACAAATTTCTTGTAAAAGGACCTCTGGATCCGACTGAGAGTTGTATCCTGGCCAGAGAGCATTCTTACAAGTGTCTTAGTCTTGAGCGGCGCTACTTTAGACTTTGAAGTCAACAGCGATATTTTATAATCTTCTGCAGTTTTGCTACGAATGTAGACGTAAGCTCCATAAGCTCTTAAGGATGCGTCGGCAAAGGCATGTAATTGGACCGTTGACATCGGATCGGTATGCACAAACCAGGGAATAGAGATTTCCTCTAATTTAGACAATGTCATTTTTATCATATTACAAGCTGTTTCCAAATAATAATAACCCTAACCCGAGTTTTATCGTAATTATTAATAAAACCCTGGGTCCGCCGGAGTTTTATCGTAGTTAGTACTAACGAAGCCCTGGGTCCGTCCGAGTTTCATCGTAGTCAGTATTAACGAAACTGTAAATTTATAAATAATTTGTGGAGGCCCTAGTCAACCCTTGAGCATATCCTGGCTGGGAAAACAGCCTTACAAATGGCGCCTAAGCAGGGACCGATGTGGGTATGAACACGATCGATCAGCAACAAAAACATCAAGCGGATTAAACCCCCGTACACTGTGAGGCTGGCTAAAATAATTATGGAGTAAGAACGACGATCAAGAACGGATTTTTGACAAGCAACTCAAAGGGAGCACACCGGATATAACGCAATGGCAAAAAACGAACAAGGAAAAAAAACTAATATGGGTTCGCCAGACAGTCGCACAGGGACTCGTTGGATCTATACGCTAAGGAAGGACGAATTACTCATCTTCGCACAGGAATTCGGGTTCGACGGCACAGGCAAGGTGGACGAGATGAGAAGTCGTTTCGCAGAAATCGTCAAAGCAGGTGAGCTCTCTCCATCCCAAAGGGCCCGATTGGTCCGATTAGAAGCCGGATTCGCGAATGGGGGAGTGAACGACGACGTGAAAAGGGTAGAGGAAGTCGACCTAGACCCCAGGTCAATCCAATTACAGGTGCCAGGATTTTTTCACCCCTAGAGGTGGGAGCCCTGTCGACCACGAACGAGCAATTGCTTCGGAGGGAACCACCGGCCGTAATAATATCAAATGTAATGTTACACGGGAGAACGAAATGGCTTGGGGAAGAAATTTTGGGCGGGCCACAGCACATGGTGTCATAGCAGAGCAATTCCGAAAATGGGGACTCAAATTCAATGGCCATACCGATCCGTTGGGGTTCCTAGAGGAGCTGGAGGAGAGGGCTACATCGTACGCCCTTCCCTTATCCCAACTACCAAGAGTTATGACAGAAACTCTCACAGACAGGGCCTCTCGGTGGTTTAGAACCAGCCAACTGAAGGGAGCCACTTGGCCAGTATTCCGGCGGGAGTTCTTAGACTTTTTCTTACCCCCACATTATTTTCGACGATTAGAAGACGACATTAGAGCTCGTTACCAACGTGAGGGAGAGGGCTTCAAGCTTTATGTTATCGAGATCCAAACGCTGATGCGACAAGCAGTGTACGATCAGACGAAGGAGTTAGATAGGATTTACGAGAACTGCCTCCCCACATGCCAGATGTACGTAAAACGTGGCGACTTTGAGACCTTAGGCCAGCTTTTACAGTTTGCAGTCGAGTTCGAGAGTATACAACATCGCGACCGTATGCGATTACAGTCCCAAGATCGCTCGTACAGGGGTCTCGGCCAAATTCACGGGAACGCCCGAGAGTCTCCGAAGTCACAGGTGCCGGCGAACCCCATCCAGGTTCGCAACCCTTTCCGAGGAAACCCGCAAACCGCCTTACAACTTGGTCCCAATCTCATGCCTCGGGAAGAAATCTCGAATAGGATGATGAACCAAGAGGCGCTACAAACACCTCCAGAAAGTCGGAGTTGTTTCAACTGTGGTGCAGAGGGCCACTTTGCGAGGGAGTGCCGGTACCCCCCGACGGTAAGTGTGTTGGGATTGTAGAAGGGAAGGGATCAGGACTATTGATTGTTGTAGGCGTCCCAAATCGGGAAACGAACAGCGTCCTCGACCAACCCGGGAGCAGGACGAGAGTACCCGAGAACCGGGAATAGGCGCACCCCTGCGCGAAGAAGACGGGAAGATCGTAGCGCAAGTATTAGTCGCTGTCATCATCAGTGACAGTGAGAGAGGTGTGCACCGGCATACGCTTGGCAGACGGGACCAACGTCAGTATCACAGGAATGTGACATTAGACCTGAAAAGCGGCTACTGGCAAATACCTATGGCATCAGACAGTAAACAGTACACTGCATTCACAGTCCCGGGTCGGGGTCTCTTCCAGTGGCGTGTCATGCCATTCGGGTTACACTCCGCAGCCGCTACTGTCCAACGCGCCCTAGATAGTGTCATTTGACCCGAACTAGATCCGTTCGCGTTTGCGTATTTGGATGACATCGTTGTAATTGGGAGAGACTTAGCAGAACATACCCGAAACCTACGAGAGGTATTTCAGAGACTCAGGGCTCCTAATCTACGCATTAATAAGGAGAAACGCTCATTTTTTAAAAGAAAACTCAAGTACCTGGGCCAAATGGTAAGCGAAGATGGTATTCATACAGACCCCGATAAAGTAGCAGCAGTAGGGGAGTTACGACCACCTACCTCCCTGAAAGAACTGAGACGATGTCTAGGTATGGCATCGTGGTACCGTAGATTCGTACCGAACTTTGCGACGATCGTTCAACCGATGACCCAGCTCCTAAGGAAGAGCGTTAAGTGGCACTGGGATACTAAAGAACAGGCTGCCTTCGACACACTTAAAGAACGTCTCACGAGTGCCCCCACCCTGGCTTGCCCAAACTTTGATCAACGATTCACGGTCCAGACAGATGCGAGTGTCGTCGGATTGGGAGCAATATTGACTCAGGAGATGGATGGAACGATAAGGGTAATCGCCTACATAAACCGCCGGCTGGAGAAAGCTGAGGAAAATTATACCACGACCGAAAAGGAGGGCTTGACGATCGTATGTGCCATCCGGAAGTGGCGCTGCTATCTCGAAGGATACGAGTTCACCATTATCGCGGATCATCTAGCATTAAAATGGCTGAATTCGATTGAAAGTTTATCTGGACTGGTAGCCCGATGGGCCTCGAATTACAACAATTTCGATACTTGGTCAAGTACAGGAGGGGCTGTCAAAACGTCGGACGCTCTGTCCCGCCAACCTCTAGCGGTATTACAGTGTACGGAAACCGTCAAGGAAGAATGTGAATTGTGGGCACGGAAAAGAGAGCAGATCTTAGGAAGCCCGGAGAATTTCCCTGATTTCACCTATGAGAACGGAGAACTATATCGTCGTCTAGGGACCCGACCAGACGACGCCTATTTCGTGCCATGGAAGCTGTGCGTAGCTCAACACCACCGGAGACGAGTACTGGCAGAGTCCCACGAGAATCCTACGGAGCGTGCAAACCGCACCGTCAAAACCATGATCGAGCAATTCATCGAAGGTGAACAGTCAAGTTGGGACAACCTTCTACCAGAGATGACACTGGCAGTCAACTCCAGTATCTCCGATACTACAAACTTCAGCCCCATTTTCCTGATGCAAGGCCGCAAACCAAGGATGCCCAAGGCGCTATACGAAGAGAAGACACGAGGGAATGGGAACACCCCAGAAGATTTCACAATCAAAGCAGCCAAGATGAAGGAAATATTTGAGGTCGTCAAAATTAATGCGGAACGGGCGAGTGCCGACCAGATGCGCCACTATAACCTGAGAAGACGTGAATGGCGCCCCGCCTTGGGCTCGTTCGTGTTAGTAAAACAACACCAACTGTCCAGAGGAGTCGACGGCTTCGCGGCGAAATTGGCGCCGAAATATGACGGGCCGTTCCGGGTCCTTAAGTTTATATCGCCGAATATCGTACGGATCCAGAGGCCCGGGGAACGTAAGAGGAAAGTGGCCAACATTGCAGAGCTGAGAGAATTCCGGAACGATGAGACAGTGGAAGGAGAAGAAGTAGCGTAAGGTATCACTAACTAACATCAAGTATCTTAAGATTGTAAGATATAAGGCATTTATTGTAAGCTGCACCAGTAGGCAGGGAAATCTTAGGGTCAGTTATATAAAGTAAGTTATCTACCCGCTAAAGATACAATGGAAGAAGGAGAGTGAGACTCCACTCAAGAGTGATCCGGCGAAGATGGTGAGATGGACAACGGTGGATTCGAATCGGAAGACGTTCCTGTCGACGGACAGGGAAGACGACGAGGATGCAGCCCGGGGCACCTCACTTGGCAGTACATCCACCCGGGGCACGTCCCCACGGTACGCGTCTCCACGGTACGCACCTCCCCGGTATGCGTCCCCACGCTACGCGTCTCCCCAGTATGCGTCACCCCGCTACGCGTCCTGGTACGAATCTAACCCACGCTTCGCAACGGAAGAATCACCTCTCTCGACGTATAGGCCTTTTCCTCGCGGGCGGTGTCAGTCCCCTCATCCAGCATCCTTTGCCAACCTGGGGGGGCATATGTGAGAACCTTGTCACGACGACTATTCACCTACCAGAGGTCGCTCAGGTGACCCCAGACGAGACCAGCGGACAACAGAGACTACGGTGGACCGATACAGCGAATTACAAGCGTCCGAAGAAGAGGAAGATGAAGACAGCGAGTGGACTGCCAGCTTCATTAGGGAACGAGAGGACTACCACTGGGCGACAATCCCTGGGGGATATCGGGTCACCTAAGTCCGGCAGGTGACGATGGACATAATTCCACCATTAGGACAAGGCCCCCGCGTTCCGGTTTGAAGCTAACTGCGGCAGAACACGTGCACGAGCGGAATGGAGAGAAGGATGGTCCAACGAGAACACCCAGGTGGCCCGGGAACCCGCGCCCCCATCCCAGGAGGTAGACGACAATACCAGGCAGAGTCGCGAGGATAGGCGAAGCACAGGACAGGCGGTAAATGACGAACAAGATGTCTCTGAGGGAACTGGAACCGCACGACGCCGTCGGATACGCCCGCGGAAGTACTGTACCTGGGACTCCATCCCGTCTGTGGAAGATGGATGATCAACCGTTCCTACGGCGTAGATACGCTGAGTCGTCCGGAGACGAGTGGGAAGTTTCCCAAGACTCTGAGTCTCCGACGACGCAACTCTAGAGCCGCGACGATTGAGCCCGAGGAACCCCAAGCTATACCGGAGGCAGAACCTGGAACAGAAGCCGGAGTAGAGGACCTGGACGTGATCGATTTCGGCTTGGTACTGGAAGGCGTCGAAGAGGGTTATGGTGTAGAGGAGTTGCTTCAGGACATCGAGGCGCTAGAGCAAGCCGCAACCGAGACCTCTCGACAGACGTTGTGGGAAGCACCAGAGACCTGGAGGGTCTACACGCCCGGCCGTATGCTCCCGGAGGAGCTAGTAGACGAGTTGTCCAGATTCGTAACACAAGGACCAAAGAGGGACCGCTTCACCCGAGAAGTCGACGGAGACGTGTATCGAGTGACAAGGAATGTAGATGCTGAAGGGAAAACGGCCCTGACCGTAGACCTTCGTCCTCCCACAATTATTCCCGATCCCCACGGAGGATAGAAGGAAATATGCGTATTTTTGTTATTACTATTATTGTTATCCTTTTTGATTTTTTTAGCTTTAAGAGAAAAACAATGAATTAAATAATTAGCATAATAAGCATATGCGAGCGGCGAAGAGAGGAGAGCGGGGAAGAGAGGAGAGCGGGGAGAGAGGCGAGACCGGAAACAACTCCTCTAAAAGCGAGCTGGGCAGAGCAGAGTAGTTGCTATTGCCAAAAAGAGAAAAGGGAGTCGCGAAATTGAACTTCACCACTGCGACTGCGTGGTAAGAAAATGGTGAGATCGGAAGGGCCAAGGGCACGAGAACATCGAAGCCGGATAGTCGTACTTGGAGAAAACGAGATAAGTCGCAATTAGGCAGACCACGTGTTTTTAGTCGGTAAGCAAAACGGTACAGTCGTGCAGAATTTTTTTTTTTTTGATTTTAGTAATGGTGACTCTTTAAATCTTTAAAATCATGTCGTTTCTCATTTAGTCTGTCGATCTTCTTCGCTTTTCTTTCTTGTGTGTTATACTTGGACAATATTTGTCTGCTTTAATTTCTTGTGATTTTCCCATTTCATTGAATACTTTTATTATGGCACTTTTAGCTTCTAACCAATCTTAACTTGTAACTTCAACAAGAGTGGCGAACTTTGAGTATATATCAATACATGACAAGAATTGCTGGTTTCCTAACATATACAAATCTATGACAAATTTTTCTCTTATATTTTGTATTTCCGGTGTAGTTTCGAAAGATAAATTCATGTTCCTATGTTCCGTTTTAGCGATGTTACAGATTTCAAATTTGTTAATAATATTTTGTATTAGTTTCTGATAGTCTGGGAAATAATATTCTTCTCTAAACCAATTAACAGTTTTCTCGATTCCTGGATGTAGCAAATCTTTGTGTTTCTTTAATATTTATACCCTTGCAGAGGGTATTATAATTTCAGTCAAAAGTTTGCAACGCAGTGAAGGAGACATTTCCGACCCTATAAAGTATATATATTCTTGATCAGCATCACCAGGAGAGTCGATCTAGCCATGTCCGTCTGTCCGTCCGACTGTCCGTCCGTCTGTCCGTCCGTTTCTACGCAACTTAGTCCCTCAGTTTTAAAGCTATCTGCTTGAAACTTTCCCAAAAGTTGTCTTTCTATTGCAGGTAGAATATAAGTCGGATCGGGCGACTATATCATATAGCTGCCATATAACTGAACGATCGGAAAAGCCATAACGTTGGTGTTTTTAAAGTTAGGAAGTTGGGATTTTCTATGAGTTTTATTTTTGGCCAATTAATCCGACCTACCGAATTTCATAAGGATCGGCTGACTATATCCTATAGCTGCCATATAACTGAACGATTGGAAATGCCATAACTTTGGTGTTTTTTAAAGTTAGGAAGTTGGGACTTTTTATGAGTATTAAGAATACATCATATGAATAGTTTTGAAGAATATAATTTACAGAATATTCTGCAAGGGTATATCAACTTCGGCTACGTCCGAAGTTAGCTTTCCTTTCTTGTTTTTCTTGCATATATACGTCTGCATACTTAAGGATGTCTTCTAGTCTTTTGGTACATCTCACTACTTTTGTTAAATGATTGGGACTTATTATTTCTAAATAAGCTTGTTGGAATATAAGAAAATCTAAGTTATCATGAAAGTATACTGAGCTCTTTTTTGTACACAAATATTCTTTGATGATATCATTCGCAAAAGTATTTAAAGTGTAGGTAATTTTGATTTTTATTTTATGAAAATAGTGTTGTACATCTCTGATTTCCTCATTTCCTTTGATAAATTCGATTTGTCGGGAATAATAATTGATTGGTCGTTCTGTTATTGAAATGTAGTTCTGATTATCTTCATTTGCACTATGCACCGTTGCACCTATACTATTGGCATCTTCTCCTAATAGATTTTCTAGATAGAGCGTCGGCAACATAGTTTTCTTTTCCTGGCAAATATTTTATTTGATAGTCAAATTCATTTAATTTAATTTTCCATCTTTGTAGTTTCATATTTGGTTTTTTGATATTATTTAGTCAAACTAAGGGTTTATGATCACTTAAGATCTCAAAAGGTCTGCCGTAAAGATATGATCTGAAATATTTCGTAGCCCATACAATTGCTAAAAGTTCTTTTTCTATTGTTGAATAATTAATTTCTTGTTCACTTAATGTCCGGCTATCATAGCATATTGGTTTATGGTTTTGTGATAGGATTGCTCCTATAGCTATTGTACGGTGTTGCCCCTGTGCAACCCGATAGTGGAAGCAACCTGCCCTTGTGCAGGTCCAAAATGCGATGGTGTGTGTGTGTTGATGTGTGTCTGCCCGTGTGCAGACTCGAGTCCAAAAAATGCCGTGAAATAGAATGTTTGTCTGTGTCTTTCAGAGATCTGTATTGAACTCATTTCGCTGCTGAGTACAAAGTTTCATATAAGTGTAGGATTGGCAGCCCTATTTTATAACAGATCAGTTGTTCTGTTACATAACATTTTCTTTAGTGTTAAAAAAGCGTAAAAAGAGCTCGAGAAAGAGTAGAGATTGAGCATCAGCAGAGGAAGGTCGTGTGTGTCTCAGTATAAGTAATGTGTAAACTTAAACATAAAACTGTATAAATGAACTGAAATCAACAAAGAATAAAACGTTTATAATTAGTTAATAAATTAACAAGTCAACGGAAGCCTTTCTCTACAATTTTGGGGGCTCGTCCGGGATGAATTGACAAACGTGAAAATTGAGTGTGATAGGCGGCCAAACATCCAACAAGTTTTTGTGCCAAAAATCCATCGATCGCAGTTAATTAGCAAAACTAAACGGATAAACTAAAAGTTATAAAATTATAGTGATTATGAGAAAGAGAGACTAAAAACCCATCCAGAAGAACTGAGAATTTTCATGTTGCGCAAATCCACCAAGTTTTGCAAAATATTGTGAAATTCTTAAACTACAAAGCTACAAAATTTATTGCGCAGTTTGCTAGATTGGCAAAATTGGTTCTGTGGCAATTCTGAAAGGAAGACGACGAAAGGCGTTTATACAATCCGTTGTCGCAGAGAGCGACAATAATGGCTGAAGCGACAACTTGACCAGGAGAAGAACTGGAGAAGATCACGACGAAGCAGAGATCCAGATTAGGTGATTGAGACGAGGAGGCAAAGTGACGCCACTGGAGTTGAAGACGATTGAAGACGATTGAAGACGATTCAACCGATGACCCAGCTCCTAAGGAAGAGCGTTAAGTGGCACTGGGATACTAAAGAACAGGCTGCCTTCGACACACTTAAAGAACGTCTCACGAGAGCCCCCACCCTGGCTTGCCCAAACTTTGATCAACGATTCACGGTCCAGACAGATGCGAGTGTCGTCGGATTGGGAGCAATATTGACTCAGGAGATGGATGGAACGATAAGGGTAATCGCCTACATAAACCGCCGGCTGGAGAAAGCTGAGGAAAATTATACCACGACCGAAAAGGAGGGCTTGACGATCGTATGTGCCATCCGGAAGTGGCGCTGCTATCTCGAAGGATACGAGTTCACCATTATCGCGGATCATCTAGCATTAAAATGGCTGAATTCGATTGAAAGTTTATCTGGACTGGTAGCCCGATGGGCCTCGAATTACAACAATTTCGATACTTGGTCAAGTACAGGAGGGGCTGTCAAAAACGTCGGACGCTCTGTCCCGCCAACCTCTAGCGGTATTACAGTGTACGGAAACCGTCAAGGAAGAATGTGAATTGTGGGCACGGAAAAGAGAGCAGATCTTAGGAAGCCCGGAGAATTTCCCTGATTTCACCTATGAGAACGGAGAAACTATATCGTCGTCTAGGGACCCGACCAGACGACGCCTATTTCGTGCCATGGAAGCTGTGCGTAGCTCAACACCACCGGAGACGAGTACTGGCAGAGTCCCACGAGAATCCTACGGAGCGTGCAAACCGCACCGTCAAAACCATGATCGAGCAATTCATCGAAGGTGAACAGTCAAGTTGGGACAACCTTCTACCAGAGATGACACTGGCAGTCAACTCCAGTATCTCCGATACTACAAACTTCAGCCCCATTTTCCTGATGCAAGGCCGCAAACCAAGGATGCCCAAGGCGCTATACGAAGAGAAGACACGAGGGAATGGGAACACCCCAGAAGATTTCACAATCAAAGCAGCCAAGATGAAGGAAATATTTGAGGTCGTCAAAATTAATGCGGAACGGGCGAGTGCCGACCAGATGCGCCACTATAACCTGAGAAGACGTGAATGGCGCCCCGCCTTGGGCTCGTTCGTGTTAGTAAAACAACACCAACTGTCCAGAGGAGTCGACGGCTTCGCGGCGAAATTGGCGCCGAAATATGACGGGCCGTTCCGGGTCCTTAAGTTTATATCGCCGAATATCGTACGGATCCAGAGGCCCGGGGAACGTAAGAGGAAAGTGGCCAACATTGCAGAGCTGAGAGAATTCCGGAACGATGAGACAGTGGAAGGAGAAGAAGTAGCGTAAGGTATCACTAACTAACATCAAGTATCTTAAGATTGTAAGATATAAGGCATTATTGTTGCGCAAATCCACCAAGTTTTGCAAAATATTGTGAAATTCTTAAACTACAAAGCTACAAAATTTATTGCGCAGTTTGCTAGATTGGCAAAATTGGTTCTGTGGCAATTCTGAAAGGAAGACGACGAAAGGCGTTTATACAATCCGTTGTCGCAGAGAGCGACAATAATGGCTGAAGCGACAACTTGACCAGGAGAAGAACTGGAGAAGATCACGACGAAGCAGAGATCCAGATTAGGTGATTGAGACGAGGAGGCAAAGTGACGCCACTGGAGTTGAAGACGATTGAAGACGATTGAAGACGATTGAAGACGATTGAAGACGATATTAAGGCGCGAGTGAAGAGGCAGTTGAAAAGCAGTGCCAAATATCAGAGATGACCAACAAAATACGAGAGACGGCAAGCGGTTCGCAAGTATAATTTAATTGAAATACCGAATTTTACATTTTTTTTGCAACGTATGTAACAATATTATTATAATATTATTCCCATTTAAATTGTTTTTATTGATTAATTTAAGAGAAAAGTAAAAAGTACATATTTGTTTGGTTAAAGAAATAAAATAAGTTATGTAAGTTTAGAAAATATGAATGTTGAAGAGATCACACGATTTTCTGTTGCAGAGCTTAAAGACAAGTTAAAAGAATTAAGATTACCAAGTTCAGGTCTAAAAACAGCATTACAGGAAAGACTCATCTCCTATTTTGAAGGGCAAAATATAGACCATCAAGAAAACGCAGAAGGTTCAGAGGAGTCAGTGTACGAGGAAACTGACGACGTAGGGACAAATTCTTCTAGTACTCAACCCTTCGTCATGGCTTTCACACTAAGAGATATTGAAGATTCGCTTTCTGCATTCACTGGAAATGGTTCTCCTGATATTGATGAGTGGCTTGCAGATTTTGAGCTTAATTCTATTACAGTTGGGTGGACTGATCTTCAAAAATTCATTTACGGCAGACAGTTGGTAAAGGGAGCTGCAAAATTATTCTTGGGTAGCCAACGAGGAATAAATGATTGGGATGCACTAAAAGAAGCTCTAAAAAATGAATTTGGAGAAAAGCTTACCGCAAAACAGGTGCACAGGTTGCTCGAAAATAGGAAGAAAACCCAGAAAGAGAGTCTGATAGAATACTTCTACAGTATGACTGCGTTGGCAAATCAGTCGAGTTTGGACGAAGAAAGTATTATAGAATACATAGTGGAGGGTATACCAGACTCGAAGCAAATAAAAGTTGTTTGTACCAGGCGTCCACTCTTAAGGAGTTTCGTGAGAAACTTAAGGTTTACGAGAAGATTTGCGCGAGTCAGGGCTTTAAACCGAAGCCGAAGTTTGACAGTTCTTTAGTTAAAACTAACGAAGATGGCAGACGTTGCTTTAAGTGTGGTGGCAGCAATCATATTGCAAAGGATTGTAAGGAAGTAGGTATAAAATGTTTTAAATGCAATCAGTTTGGTCACAAGGCAAATCAATGCGGTACCAAGGAAGCTCGTAACAAAGTGAAAAATGAAAACTCAAACATTCAGCAGCTGTCACAAATAACTTTCAACAGAGCGTTTAAAAACATTCACATTGGTAACAACCAGATTACGGCGTTATTCGATTCTGGCAGCGATATTTGTACCATATGCGAGACAGCTTACACTCGCATCTACCCTGATATTCTCAAACCTGATATTAAGGAGCTAATTGGAATAGGTGGCAAGAAGATATACACTCTAGGTTCGTTTACAGTTGCGACAAAGTTAGATGATGCTGACGTTGATATGTGCTTTCATGTAGTGCGTGACAAGGATACCCTTTATGAAGGTGTTATCGGTAGCGATGTCCTTAATACAGTAACCGCAACAGTTGGAGCAAAAGGAGTCGTTTTCCACGCAGTTCATCCAGTAGATATTGGCCATATGTCTGATCACACCTTAGGTAGAGATAAAAATACTCCAAACCATGACATAGATCTCACTCAATATAGTGACAATCAAAATTTGGCTTTGGATGCGTCTTCCACAGGCATTTCAGACTTGGTAGGAACTTTCCATCAGTTAATGGCATCAAACTTCATTGAAAACAATGTTCCAGATTTAGATCTGCTTCACTTGAGCAACGACATAAGATCAGTAGTAGTTGGGTTAGTTCAAAATTACAAGCCATTAAAGCCAGAGTCAAGCCCAGTAGAAATGAAAATACTCCTTACAGATGAAGTCCCAGTCTATCAGAGACCTAGGCGTTTACCGTTCGAAGAAACTGAGAAAGTTGACAAGCAGATCAGGGATTGGCTTAAGGAAGGAATCATTCGCCAAAGTGTTTCCGAATACGCCTCACCCATAGTGTTGGTTGCTAAAAAGGATGGTACCAAAAGACTCTGTTGCGACTACCGCAAATTGAATCAGAAAATAATTCGCGATAATTTCCCTATGGCCTTGATCGACGATGTTTTACATAAGCTTCAGAAGGGAAAAGTATTTACAACATTGGACTTATCAAACGGATTTTTCCATGTCCCCGTGCAGGAAAGCTCTCGAAAATACACCGCGTTCGTCACCCAAAGTGGTCAGTACGAGTTCTGCTTCGTACCATTCGGAATTTCCAATTCCCCTGCAGTGTTCATGCGATACATTTTTGCAGTGCTCAGGCCATTGATTGAAGACGGTACACTAATCCTGTACATGGATGATTTGATTATTCCATCAAAAGACGAACAGGAAGGCTTGGAGAAATTAAGGAAAGTTTTAGATGTCGCAAAGTGTTCAGGTCTTCGTATAAAGTGGGAAAAGTGTCAGATTTTACAGAAGAGGGTCCAATTCCTGGGCTATATAGTCGAAAACAAAACTATCCAACCATCAGCAGAGAAGACTTGTGCAGTCGAAAATTTCCCAGTCCCTCGAGACAAAAAGGAGTTCAACGGTATCTTGGCCTAACATCCTATTTCCGAAGGTTTGTAAAAGACTTCGCCATTATTGCCAGACCTTTGTCGAACTTGCTTAGGAAGAACACTTCCTTTAAGATGGGAGAGGAAGAGTTAGCATCGTTTGATCAATTAAAATTATCCTTGTCTAGTTCGCCTGTACTGAAGTTATTCGATCAAAGCAGTACTACAGAAATCCATTGTGATGCAAGCATGTACGGATACGGAAGCAGTTCTTCTTCAAAAGGATTCAGCTGATCAAGAATTTCACCCAGTAGAGTACATGAGCCGCAAGACAACAGATGCCGAGGAGAAATATCCTTCTTATGAGCTAGAAGTACTCGCTATAGTACAGGCTCTAAAGAAGTGGAGGATCTATTTGCTGGGAAGAAAGATTAAAATCGTCACAGACTGCAATGCGTTTGCTATGACCATGCGGAAGAATGATGTCCCAGTGAAAGTATCTCGTTGGGCCATGTTTTTACAAGATTTTGAGTACGTAATAGAGCATCGGCCAGGAACAAGGATGAAACATGTCGACGCTTTAAGCCGCGTACATACCTTGTTGCTCCAAGATTCAGTCAGGCATCGAATTCTACAGGCTCAACGTCAGGATGAATGGATAAAAGCCATTTGTAAGGTCCTGGAAAAAAATACCTATGACGACTTTTATCTGAAGCATGAAGTTCTTCACAAGGATTCTATAAAAGAGCTTATAGTAATCCCATCAGCCATGGAGAACGAAATAATCAACACAGCTCACCGACAAGGACACTTTGGCGTCAAAAGGACAATCGACTTGGTGCAGCGCGATTATTACATCCCAGATTTAGAGAAGAAGGCTCAAACTATCGTGAAGTCCTGTATCGAGTGCATAGTTGGCGAGGCTAAGTGTGGGAAAAAAGAGGGCTTCTTAAACGCGATAAAAAAGGAAGACAACCCGTTACAGACCTTTCATATTGACCACATTGGCCCCATGGATATGACAAAAAAACAGTACAACCATGTTTTAGTAGTCGTCGACGCTTTCTCTAAATTTGTGTGGCTTTACCCCACTAAAAGTACTGGCGCTGACGAGGTAGTGGATAGATTAGTAAGGCAGTCTGAAGTTTTCGGTAATCCAAGTCGTATAATCACGGATCGTGGAACGGCATTCACAGCCAATGTTTTTCAGGAATACTGTAAGGATCACAATATCCAGCATTTGTTGGTAGCCACAGGGGTGCCACGTGGCAACGGTCAAGTGGAGCGCATCAACAGGATTGTCATCACTATATTGACGAAACTTTGTGCGGAAGACCCGAAAGCTTGGTATAAGCATGTAGGCAGGGTTCAACAGTATATCAATTCCTCTCCACCTAGAAGTACGAAGATACCCCCATTCAAGATTCTTACTGGGATAAATATGAAGACCAAGTATGATAAGGAGTTAGTCAAGCTGTTAGAGGAAGATTTGTTAAATGAGTTGCAGGAAGAGAAGGAGAAGATTCGATTGGAAGCTAAAGAGAACATCGCAAAGATTCAGGACGAGAATCGCAAGTCATTCAACAAATCAAGGAAGCCAGAGTCTGAGTACAAACTCGGAGATTTGGTAGCTATTAAAAGAACGCAGTTTGGTGCAGGGTTGAAGTTGAAAAAGAGGTTCTTAGGACCTTACGCCGTGACTCGTAAGTTGAGGCATGGTCGATAGCTTGTCGAAAAAGTAGGAGATGATGAAGGTCCAAATAAAACAAACACTGTCGCTGAATATATGAAGTTGTGGTCATCCTCATTCGGGTCGAATGAATTGTCAGGATAGCCGAATGTAGGATTGGCAGCCCTATTTTATAACAGATCAGTTGTTCTGTTACATAACATTTTCTTTAGTGTTAAAAAAGCGTAAAAAGAGCTCGAGAAGGAGTAGAGATTGAGCATCAGCAGAGGAAGGTCGTGTGTGTCTCAGTATAAGTAATGTGTAAACTTAAACATAAAACTGTATAAAAGAACTGAAATCAACAAAGAATAAAACGTTTATAATTAGTTAATAAATTAACAAGTCAACGGAAGCCTTTCTCTACATAAGTGACGAGCGTGCAAGCTCGTTTCAGTTACAGTAAAGTGGATCTTATTTACATATACAATTCGGGTTATGAATTTAGGATTCTATAACAATATAAATTAAATGTCGTGCTCCAACATCCTCCCCCCGTTGGAATGACTCAGGTTCTTGCAACAGATTGCTTAAACTGGGAGCGGCGCAATTTTGCAGATGGGCGAGTAACTCCTTTCATCATCTTTATGTCGACAACTCTGACTTTTCCGTCAGCTCCAGAACAAGTGCTTAAGATTCGACCGAGAGGCCACTGCTGAGGTGGAGTGTTGTCATCATGGATGATCACTAGCTGTCTAGGCGTGATGTTGGCTTGCGGCGTCAACCATTTGCTTCGAAGTTGCAACGTGTGAAGGTAGTCCCGTCGCCAGAGCTTCCAAAACTGCTGCTTGAGGTATGTGACGCGCTGCCAGCGAGTCAGACTGTTGGGATTTCGATCCTCCAGACATGGTTCCGGAAGCGCCTTTAGAGACGAACCTAACAAAAAATGCGATGGGGTTAGAGCCTCTCCGTCGTTCGGATCCTCGGATATCGGCGATATTGGTCTCGAGTTAAGAACTGCTTCGACCTCAATGGCAACAGTTTGCAGCTCCTCGTATGTAAGACCAGAATTGCTAATGTTTTTCACCAGCAAATGTTTCATCGATTTCACCGCCGCTTCCCAGAGCCCGCCGAAGTGCGGCGCACGGGAAGGAATGAAATGAAACGAGACGCCTGTTCAAGCGGTAAACGTTTGTAGGTCTTGCAGCGCCTGCTGACTGAAGAGCTGCTTCCTGAATTCGTCGAGTTGGGAATGAGCACCAACAAACTTAGTTGCGTTTGTCGCACCAAATGCTCTCTGGAAGTCCTCTGCGTCCAACGAAGCGCTTTAAACATAAAACAAAGGTATTAGTGGAGAGGTCTGATACAAGTTCAACGTGAACTGCTTTGGTCGCAAAGCAGATGAATACGGCCATATAAGTTTTATATGGAACCTTTCCACGAATTCGATAGGAGGTAGAAAATGGTCCACATAGATCTACTCCTGAGATGGCAAACGGCTTGGTTAGGGTCAGCCTTTCCGCTGGCAGAGATCCCATAATTTGTTGCATTAGCCTGGGCTTGTAATGGCAACAATGAACACAATTTTTGACCACCTTGGTGGTGATGCGACGAGCATTTGCGGTCCATATTTGAAGTCTTAATAATCCAATTAGCGCTTTGGGGCTTTTGGACTAAGACGATTTCCCTTTTGTATGTTAATTAAATCCGTTGCGAAACTTTGGCTTTGAGTTGTGGAGACGATGTAGATAAATGCCTTCTGAATTTCATTGGCGTCAAGTTTGTTTGGCTGTGAGGCACGAAGCTCTTTGCTGGGAAGAACGCCGTTGAAAACTCGAAATATGAAAGCTACGATCCGAACAATTCGAGTATATGAAGAGATTCTGCTGATGAGCCTTTCGATGCTGCTATCGCCACATTTAAGAGTTTCGCAATTCTAATGCGTTGTCCGCTGAGTTGGCAATTGGTTTTTCCTTTGGACAAGTGCATTCGTTGAAGTGAAGAAATGTTGGTCCGCTGAACCAGATTGTGTTTTGTAGATCGGCTGCGGCACATCCTCGCGAAACGATATCCGCTGGATTCTCCTTAACCGGAACATGTCGCCATTTGATGTTCGCGGACTTTATTTGAATAGTTGACACCCGATTGGCTACGAAACACTTAAGTTGGGATGTGTGCATTGTAATCCAGTGTAAGTCAATTGTCGAGTCTGACCAAAAAGTAACCTTCTTGGATATATTCTCAAACTTATGTTTGATTTTATCCCATGTTTCGCAAAGAAGCAAGGCTGCGCACAACTCAAGTCTTGGTAGACAGATAGTCTGAACAGGCGCTACCTTTGATTTTGCAATTACTAAACGCGAAATAGCTTGTTTTCCTTGAGATGATCGGAGATAAATACAGCACCCGTATGCACGCTCTGAGGCGTCTGCGAACCCGTGTATCTCGCACTCCATACTAGACGAGGAATTGACGAGCCTTGGAATTTCAATTTGGTCTAAAATGTGTAAATCAGGCTCGATTTGCCGCCATCTTTCTTGCAGCGCATCAGGCAGCGGCTCATCCCACTCAAGACTATTCTTCCAAAGTTCTTATACAAAAATGTTGTACCTGATAATGATTAGACTTAGGAGTCCAAGGATGTCGTACAAACTTGCAATGACAGAAATAATTTGCCTCTTATAGGAAGCTTCGGATTTCGGCAGATCAAAGCGGAAACAAAATATATTCGTTTGCGGTTTCCATGATATTCCCAAGGCCTTTGTCACTTCTTTACCATCCACCTTGAATTGGTATTCTCCTAAAAAATCACTCTCACCGCTAAAGTTCCATTTTGACAACTTTAAACCTGCTCGTTGAAGAATTTTCTTGGTCTGAAGCATTTTCACTTGCATGTCCTCTAAGCTGTCGGCTCCTGTGAGAAGGTCATCCACGTACATGTCATTCTGTAAAGTATGAGATCCAATTGGGAATTCGTTTTCGTATTTCTTGGCGATGAAGTTAAGACTTTGAATCGCTAAAAATGGGGCACTTGCCAGGCCATAAGTTACAGTATTTAATCGAAATAACTGCATGGGCTGATCAATCGAATCTCTCAAAAAAATGAGCTGGAAATTAAGGTCTTTAGAATCAATCATGAATTGCCGATACATTTTAGTTATGTCGGCTGTGAAAACGAATTTGTGTAGTCTGAATGCCAGCAGAGTGAGAATCAGATTTTGTTGGATCGTGGGTCCAACCATTAGGATGTCGTTCAAAGACAAATTCGATGTCGTTTTAGCGGAGGCATCGAAAACAACTCTCAGTTTAGTTGTTGAGCTTTGTGGCCGCAACACGGCATGATGCGGTATGACATAATGAGGTTGGTTAATATTAAAATCAGATGCGAGTTCCATGTGGCCAAGATCAATGTATTCTTGCTTAAACTCGGTGCGTATTTTCTTTTGTTCAGGTAAGCGTCCTAATCGCCGTTCAAGCTGAAGGAAACGACGTCTGGCATTTTCCAACGAACTTCCGAGGCTAGTTGTGGATTGTGCAAATGGCAAACGGACTTGAATTCGACCGGAGTCAAGAATAACAGCGTGCTTAAAGAAATGTTGAATGCACTCTTCTTCTTCAAGCGTAAACCCGTTTTTGCTTATGTCCTCAAATGATTCGATTTTCCAAAACTGTGCTAGGGCATCGTTAAGATCTTGGGTCTTAAAAACATTGCAAGAAAATGCGTGCGCCTTTGCGTCTGCTTGTAAACCGTTTTCGATTTTGCCTCCAACAATCCAGCCGAGCGATGTGTTGAGTAGACAAGGTAAACCAGGTCCTAACGATAGCTTTTGACCAGTCAGCAAATCAAAAAACTCCTGCGTACTGATCAAAATATCAATCTTGTGAGGCTTAAAGAATTGTGGGTCGGCCAAATCGATGTCTTCAGGGATCGACCATTGCGATGTATCTATGCAGCGTTCCGGCTGCTGCTGAGCTATAGATTTCGTGATTGAAAATTGCAGTGTCCACTCATCAGCTGATAACCGAGACCGAATTGTTGCTTCTAAAGAAAACTTTACATGCTCTCGAAGGTTCCCAATTCCCGATACCTCAAAATTCTTTCGCTTAAATGGTATCTGAAGGGTCTTCGCTAGAGTTTCTGTCATAAAATTGACTTCTGACCCTGAGTCTAGCAGAGCTCTAGCAGAATGAAACACGCCATACTTGTCCTTAATTAGGATGAGCGCTATTGGGATAAGCGAGCGTTTTGAGTTACGTGTAAGTCCAGCAAACACCTGGGTTGATGAGCTGGCTTGTGAATTGTCTTGCTCTTCACCTATTTCAATCGCTGTCTTGGGATCGGCTGGGCGATGCAAAGAGGAATGATGTAATCCGTGACATGTCCTACAACGAAATTTCGAAGGACAATCTGCTGCAATATGACCTTTATGTAAACAATTTAAGCATAAAGTAGCTTGCTTTGCCCAGCTATGACGCTTTTCGAACGAGAGTGAAATGAATAATGGACATGATCCTAAGCTATGATCAGTTGAATTGCATTTAAAACAACTCCGTTTGGCAGCTTTAAATGCCTTACGAGAATAACTGGGTTTTTTCAAAACGTTTCTCATATGGTTTACCTTCAACGGGAGATTTTTGATGACACTCTAAAAATTGACAATGTCTGCTCAAAATATTATACCAATCTTCCCACTTCGGAAGATTTTCATACACCTGGGCTCTGTCGTATGCTTAGATGTTTAGAATCAGAATCTACTTTCTGCAGGACGAGATGAATGATTATTGCACTAAGAATATCTTTCTCAGTGCCAAGAGAAAGAAGCGAGCCAAGAAGTGCTGAGACAGTATCTAAAATTTGTCGAAGAGAGCACGGGTCAGCCTTCTTCATGTGAGAAACGCCGAATAAACTGGTGACATGCTCAATAAGAATTAATACTTTCTTATCGTAACGCTCTTGTAACTGCCTTTTGGTAGTTGGCATCTGAAACTTGAAAGGCTGACACAACGTTTAACGCTGGACCAGATAAGCAACTAAGTAGGTATGTTAATTTGTCTACTTCTGTAATGCTAGCATCTTTGTCGACCATATGTTTAAATGCAGAAATAAAGCGTTTATAATCACTATATTTTCCGTCAAACCTTGGCAATTTGAGAGCAGGAACGAGGAATTTGTGACGCTTAACTCATCAGACCGCTGCGGCCTATTCGAAGCTATCCTTTTCATCAGAGTCGCCTTGCTAACAATATAATCTTCTTCATGTTCGGATCTAGAATTCTCCGTTGGATCCAACTCCTCGATTTGCAGCTGAATTTGAGCCAATTGCGTATAGTGGGACTCTAACACTTGCAATCTGCACTCCGCCGTGCTAGAATCGATGACAGTAGCAGCCAAAGCTCGTTCTTTGCTGCTCTTGAAATTCTGTTCCAGCACGGCGCGCTTGCGCCTGAGACACACCAGCTGCTCCTCTACTGACGGTTTTGTCATCTTGTGGAATAGATTAATATATTAGCAGAAAATAAACACAAACTTAGGTGATGTGCAGGTTACAGCGATTGTGGATACAGTTTTAAAGCCGTTGAGTGAAATGTAAATACTAACTTTCTTGAACTATTTTTCCAAAAGCTTAGCTTTACCAAGTAAACTTTGAGTGAAAGCTTCGACCACGTTAGACTTCGCTCACTGCATTTGCCAAATTTTCAAAACAAAGAAAGGGCCTTTTGCCTTTTTATTTTTCAAAGAATTCTGGTTTTTAATGACCTTTTGTCGTTGTTTCTTCAACTGAGTAGCTACCGATGTGAGGTTATGTGCATCCAATTGATGTCCAATCTGCAGAGGTTCTGTTGTCGACGGATCCTTCGTGATCGTCCAATTCCAGTACAATCCAAGACTGCAGGTGTCCTGTCACTTTCGCCAAATGTACGGTGTTGCCCCTGTGCAACCCGATAGTGGAAGCAACCTGCCCTTGTGCAGGTCCCAAAATGCGATGGTGTGTGTGTGTTGATGTGTGTCTGCCCGTGTGCAGACTAGAGTCCAAAAAAATGCCGTGAAATAGAATGTTTGTCTGTGTCTTTCAGAGATCTGTATTGAACTGATTTCGCTGCTGAGTACAAAGTTTCATATAAGTGACGAGCGTGCAAGCTCGTTTCAGTTACAGAAAAGTGGATCTTATTTACATATACAATTCGGGTTATTAATTTAGGATTCTATAACAATATAAATTAAATGTCGTGCTCCAACAGCTATGTTGCTAGCATCTGTGGTTAAAGAGAATGTTTTATCAAAGTCAGGATAAACTAATATAGGGTCGGAAGTAATTAAGACTTTAATTTTTTCAAATGCATCAATGTATCATCTTTCTTTAATGTTTATCGTGGCACCTTTTTTCAATTTCATGGACATAGGTTTAACTACATTTGCAAAGCTTGGTATAAATTTCCTATAGAATCCACATAGTCCTAAAAATGACTTCATTTCTTTTGGGGTTTTTGGTATAGGGAAATTTATAATGGCACTAATCTTTTTGGGATTTGGTTTTATGCCTGTTGTAGTAACTACATGAACTAGAAATTCTGTTTCCCTTTTCATAAATTCTCATTTATCTAGTTGTAACTTTAAGTTCGCGTCGCGTAGCTTTCCAAATACTTTTCTCAATCTTTATAAATTAATTCTTCTAGTAGATTGTTCATACATCTTTGGTAAGTAGCAGGGGCGTTTTTAAGTCCGAGTGGCATACGTGTGTATTCGTAATGACCATTCTTTGTAGAAAATGCTGTTTTGGCAATTGATTTAGGGTCCATTTGAATTTGATGGAATCCTTTAGCTAAATCAATTTTCGTGAAATATTGACATCTTCCCAATTTGTCTAATATTTCATCCATTCTGGGTATTGGGAATTATTCCCTGTTCTATAATTTCGTTCATTTGTTTGTTGACTTCCTCATCAAATGATTGAGGGTACTTATATGGTTTCTTATAAATAGGGTCATCATGTTTGGTTTGAATAGAATGCTTGATAGTTCTTGTGAAAGTCAAATTTTCGCCTTCTTTGTACTGAATATCTTTGTATTCAAATAAAACCCTTTTCAAGCATTCTTTTTCTTCTTCGTTTAAATGTTCTAGTCTGAATTCGTTGCATTCAGGAATTTCATTTTCAACAGCGAAGTTAAAAGTTTGATCCTCAGATGAGGGTGGATTGAGGCATTTTATTGCGGTCTCATCCTCTTCAATCTTTTTCTTTGGTGATTTGGGATTAAGGCTTTTGACGGCGGTCTTATCCTTTTCACCTTTCTTCTCTGATGATATAGGATTAAGGTCTTATCCTTTTTATCATCAGCACCATACATAATTAAAAGTTTATCTTCACCTAAAGTTACCGTTCCATCTTCGAAATTAATCTTAGCTTTGCAACTTTAATCTCTTCCCATTAGAACATCATAATTGTCTGAAAATTTATGTAAATAAAATTTTTGTTCTATTGGGCATATTTTACTCGGTTTTATCATTACGCTTTTATTTAATTCTATCGATCCGTTTATAGTATAAACTTTTAAATTTTCATTATTGACTTCGAGGTTCCCAAAATTTTCTTTCATTATGTTAATAGATGAAGCCGTGCCCAACCATGGCTTTTAGAAGTTTACCTTAATGATTACTCAGATATATGGTTAGTATTTTCTGGCTCCGAGGCTATTTGCTGAAAATTAACGTCCATCCTATTCTGTGTGCTCTCACTTTCTCTTTGTCTTTTTACAGGAGCATTTGGGGAATTATTTGATGTTGACGCTTGGCAATTTAATGGATTTTTAGCTCTGCCTTGGGCTAGAGAATATCTAAATTCTTGATAATAGCTATTTTGATTCGCTGAGGACTGAGGAAACTATTGAATTATTTAAATTTGGACTTGGATTTGAATACGAATTTGAATTTGAATTTGAATGACTGTCAAAATTATTACTGTGTCTTGGGTATAAACTTGAATTATTCTTTTGATGATAATAATGTTGGTGGGTATTTCCCGAATTCCTGCGATTATCGTAACGCACCGATCTATAGTTCTGAAAGGGATCCGCATCCCAGTGTCCTAATACCATTGCTGTTTCTTTTAGATTGTTAATTGTGGAAATATCTCTTTTTGATAATGCATTATACAATCAGGAAGGTTTTTTCTGCACTTCGTAATGGTTTTGTTTAATGATGCTGTAATGATTCCCCAAAGCACAAAAAAGTCGCGGTCGGTGGGCAGTCTATGGCAGGTGCCGTGCAACCTGCTGCCCGCGATTCGATACCAGCTCAGCTGCCAATCTTAGGCGCCACTCAAATGGTACTAAGATCGGGGGCAAAAATTGATTCGGTATTCGAAGTTGCTGGAATCGATGTGGCTCCGATAGGTACTTCCGCTCTGTCCGATCAAAATAAAGTAGTGGCCCCAACACCTCATGTAGACTTTACGTCCGGATTACCGGCCTATACTGGTAGTACAGATACAAATTCTGTAGTACCAAAAAGGGTTGCATGTGTTGTACCAAAAACGGTTACTTGTGTTCGGGTGCCCCAGCTAAAACATGTATTTGTTTCACGGCTCGCCCCAAACATCTCATCACTGGATATTACGGCTTATATCCGTAACAAAATCCTAGTTGATGATTTGAAGGTCGAACAATTTAAATTTTCTTATGCTAGAAAAGTATCATCATTTAAGATTGGTATTCCTTGTGCTCTCTTTGCATCTGTGTGTTCCACCAGTTTCTGGCCCGAGGGCATATTTGTAAAAGAGTACGAAGCTAAGAGAAAAAAGAATAGTTCAGGGGAAATGGAAAATACCATGAACGAGCCATCCCCAGAGCCCTCCACATCCTCTTCTGTCCCAAAAAACTAGCCTCCTCTTTTCTTCTTTGCTATCAGAATATAAGAGGCTTACTTAGTAAGCTGACTAAATTGTATTCGGATAGTTTTTCTATCCCATATAATATTATGGTATGTACAGAGACCTGGTTAAGGCCGGATATTCTTAGTACACAATTTATAGGCTTGATCGTCAATCCAGACGGGGAGGTGGAGTCCTGATTGCTGTCGACTCCACCTTTTCGTCTGAATTACTAACTTTCGAAGAATTTTATGACATCGAATTCTTAGGAATAAAATTATCGTTTCCCGGTAGTTTTGTATATATTACTCGTTCATATATCCCACCATCATCTGAGTTCCCTATTTACGCAAATCACCTTTCCGTTATTTAGTCCATTTCCACAAAACTGTCCGATCGAGATCAGTTAATAGTATTGGGTGATTTTAATATAACATAACTAGTGCGACATGCTCCTTTAGCGCAGCATGACTTTATTGACGGCTTACTTGACATTGCGCTATCCCAAGTGAACCATGTTAAGAACTCCTTAGGACGTTTACTGGACTTGTGTTTTGTTTCAAATTCAGAAGGCGTTTGCCTATCAAGAACGTCACCACTTACAGAACCGGAAGATCCTTATCATCCAACTCCAGAGCTGACTGTAGACGCAAGAACAGAGCTGAATAAAAAATCCGAAAAGTCGGTTAAACGTATCCGCTGCTTTCGTAAGGCAAACTTTCATCTCTTAAATAATTTTATATCCGGCAATGACTGGTCCGAATTTTATTCATGCACTAACGTGGATAAGGCCGTTAATATCTTTTATAATGCATTGAATTCATACTTTTAACTGTGTGCTCCGTTATACTATTCGTCAATTTCAAATAAACCTCCGTAGTTTAATAAAGAGTTGTCACACCTAAAAAATATTAAGCCCAGACTTTTCAATAAATTTAAAATGTGCGGTTCACAATCTGCCTTCTCTCGGTACCTAAGGGCTCGGTCAAACTTTATCGTGCTTAACGCCCGGTGTTATAAAGCTATTTGACTCGATGTAGGATCCAATTTTCACAAGATCCAAAACAGTTTTATAAATTTGTTAACACTAAACGTAAATCAGCCTGTTACCCTGAATCGCTATTATTCGATTAGCGTGATCAGGCAATTGCCGATCTATTTGCCCAGTTTTTTCAGACAACATATTCTGTTTTATCCGGTCCAAATCTGTCTTATTCAAATGCCATACCCAAATCGAACTTAATTTTTTGTCCGAGGTTAAGCGAAAGCTCCCTTCTTTTGGATCTCCATAAAGTTAAGCCAGTCTATTCACCGGGTCCGGACGGAGTTCCAGGTTGCGTGCTTAAATACTGTGCTGAAACTCTGTGTAGACCTCTGTACAAATTGTTTACCTTGTCTTTAAAAACATCTCATTTCCCACTTATTTGGAAGGAGTCATTTGTCATTCCCCTTCATAAGAAAGGATATAAATGCAATACAAGTAATTACAGAGGCATATCCAAATTATCCGCCATCCCAAAGTTTTTCGAAAACACTCTTACAGATCGATTATATCTCCATGTCAACATGGATTTATAAGGCGAAGATCGACGACGACAAAACTCTTGGAGCTAACGTCTTTCGTAATAAATGTCTTTAGAAAGAACATGCAGACTGACGTAGTTTACACTGATTTTAGTAAAGCTTTTGATTCAGTAATCACTCGCTTCTTGTATTAAAGCTAGACTTATTAGGGTTTCCATGTGATCTTCTAACATGGATCTCAAGTTAGCTGAGTGGTAGGACTCAACGAGTCCTCTTTAAAAACTCGATCTCTGATTTGATCCGAATTACTTTAGGCGTCCCACAATAAAAATAATCAAAAGGCCTAAAAGCAGGCAATAGTTTTCCTGGATATGCACTTATCAGTGTCTGTGCAACTGTGCACAAAGTTAATTAGGCTGATTAAACCATGCACAAGATAATTAGGGTCCGTCTGTTGTATAACTTTGGTTATAAAACAAGAGAGAACGCTATAGTCGGGTGCCCCGACTATCAGATACCCGTTACTCAGGTAAAGGGAGTGCGAGGGAGATGGACATAGAAACTTTGATCACGCATAACTTTTTAACGAATGGTCCGATTTGAAAAATTTCTTCTACATTTCGATAGGTATTGATAAACACAATAAAACTACATTTTTACTTTTCCGAAATATTAAAATTTTTAAAATTGTATATAAGCGATTGTGGGCGTTAAAGGGGGCGTGGCACCTTTTGAAACAAACTTGCGCTGCGTAGGAACTCCTAGAATCTGCATGCAAAATGCCAATCTTCTAGCTTTTATAGTTTCCGAGATCTCAGCGTTCATACGGACAGACAGACAGACAGACAGACAGACGGACAGACGGACAGACGGACATGGCTATATCCACTCGGCTAGTGACCCTGATCAAGAATATATATACTTTATAGGGTCAGAAACGCTTCCTTCTAGCTGTTACATACTTTTGCACGAATACAATATACCCTTTTACTCTACGAGTAACGGGTATAATTAGCTAAGTTTATAATAAATATAATTATTTTTAGGTGTTGAAGAAATAAAAATTCATGGGTAATTTAAGAAGAAAATTTTAAATATTTAAAACTAGAAATGAATAATTAAATTTTTTTTAAGTTTAGAAATCCTTAAATTAATACTGGAAAGAAAAAGTACTAGATGGTAGCAGAGTTTAGCTCCGCAGGGATGATCTCCTTTTTCCAGTGTCAAATGTCACAGTGACACTGGAGACCCTCGCGGCCTGCGGAAATAGGCCTACAAGCGGGATCCAAACCCTAAGCTCGGTCTATTTGCCGATTGACTCTTGAGGTGACCAGTTCACCTTTATCTACAAGCCAAGTTTATTTCTTAACCTCACGTAGACAAGCCGACGCCAGGCTGGTCAACCGCATTTACAACCACAAAATATAGTGATTTTCTGCTCAGTTCAGGGTAAATATTGTAACGATTTTGGCCGCCGTGGAATGGCGGATCTCGTCACGGAAAGCCGAGCGGAACTTCTTTTAAGATCGGTGTGCGGTCACGATCCCGTCAATGCCCACTTCCTCACCTAAGCTCAACCAAAAACACACTCGTAGTTCTTAATTATTTCGCAGCTTTATTGGGTCTTCTACTCACAAACGCACGAGGCGCCATGTGCTTTTCTCTAATCTCGTTTTAGAAGAAGGAAGAAGAAATCAAGAAAATAAGGGAACAAAGTCTCATTTTGGCGGTGCTTGAAGCGTTGCCACCAAGCCGACTATCGAAAGACCAAGGTTTTCGGCGGCATTCGTTACAATATTAACCTGCAATCAATGGCAGACTCGAATTTTGGGTAATTTGGCAATATTTCTTGCAGGCCAACTTCTGAAGTCCCATTGCCTATGTCGCCGCAAGATTTCTTTTTGCGAGAGCCAAAAGCTTGCGAGTGCAGAGCTGCGGAGTTGAGATAATGAATTTACGATCCAGTTGGGAGTAGGCAGCGGGTAACATCAGCAGCTTCATCATCATTTGAGTCCGTCAAAGGGAAATCAATCGAGCTCCCTATGATGACCCCGTAGGCGGAAATGTGCGGAAAAGTCGGAAATAACCCCTTAACCCCATCGAGCTCGTGCTTAACCTCTTAATGGTGTAAATCGGCAAGAAGAAATAACCAAGTGCTACGGCCTGCCTTAGAAAAGGTTATACTCGAGTCGAAATTAATGAAGGCATAATCTAAAAGCAAAACCAATGAGAAAATCAAAATATGTGAAAGAATGGTGATGTGAAACAATAATATGACAAGAAAAGATCAACGAATAATGAAGAAAATAATGAAGAAAAAGAATAAATAACCAAATGGGCAAAGTGAAAACAAATAATAAAATTATTTTGGAGAAAATGCATAACCAAAGACAAAAAAACAAACATAAAACCTAATTAACGTACGCAAGACAACAAACAAAAAGAATGCAAAGCAAAACAAATTAAGACAAAAACAAGAGAGAACGCTATAGTCGAGTGCCTCGACTATTAGATACCCGTTACTCAGCTAAACAACTTTAGATGAGAACCATCGCAATTTCCTTTAATAGAAATCCTTATCGAGAATTAACGTTGACTCTGTTGAGCACCTTGGCCAGCTGTTCCAAAGTCATCCGTTAGATGGCGCCATGAAAGGCGGAAATGTAGGCGCTAGCCAGACTTAAGCGTTTAATGGGTTTTTGGGCGTTAGAGTGGGCGTGGCAAACTTTTATTAGGCCAATCGATAGGTATTGACGAAACAAATACACATCAATTAAAATTTTCATAATAGCATCAAAACTGTAGCCACAGCTTGTGGCTTGTGGGCGTCAGAGGGGGCGTGGCACCATTTTGAAACAAACTTGCGCTGCGTAGGAACTCCTAAAATCTACATGCAAAATGCCAATCTTCTAGCTTTTATAGTTTCCGAGATCTCAGCGTTCATACGGACAGACAGACAGACGGACAGACGGACATGGCTAGATCGACTCGGCTAGTGATCCTGAACAAGAATATATATACTTTATAGGGTCGGAAACGCTTCCTTTTTGGCGTTAGAGTGGGCGTGGCAAATTTTTATTAGGCCAATCGATAGGTATTGACAAAACAAATACATATCAATTAAAATTTTCATAATAGCATCAAAACTGTGGCCACTGCTTGTGGCTTGTGGGCGTCAGAGGGGGCGTGGCACCATTTTGAAACAAACTTACTCTACGAGTAACGGGTATAAAAAGGTGTAATATGCTTATATCCGTAACAAAATCCAAGTTGATGATTTGAAGGTCGAACAATTTAAATTTTCTTATGCTAGGAAAGTATCATCATTTAAGATTGGTATTCCTTGTGCTCTTTTTGCATCTGTGTGTTCCACCAGTTTCTGGCCCGAGGGCATATTTGTAAAAGAGTACGAAGCTAAGAGAAAAAAGAATAGTTCAGGGGAAATGGAAAATACCATTAAAGAACCATCCCCAGCGCCCTCCACATCCTCTTATGTCCCAAAAAACTAGCCTCCTCTTTTCTTCTTTGCTATCAGAATACAAGAGGCTTACTTAGTAAGCTGACTAAATTGTATTCGGATAGTTTTTCTTTCCCATATAATATTATGGTATGTACAGAGACCTGGTTAAGGCCGGATATTCTTAGCTCCGAAATTCTCTCGGGTAAGTACACAATTTATAGGCTTGATCGTCAGTCCAGACGGGGAGGTGGAGTCCTGATTGCTGTTGACTCCACCTTTTCGTCTGAATTACTGACTTTCGAAGAATTTTATGACATTGAATTCCTAGGTATAAAATTATCGTTTCCCGGTAGTTTTGTATATATTACTTGTTCATATATCCCACCATCATCTGAGTTCCCTATTTACGCAAATCACCTTTCCGTTATTCAGTCCATTTCCAAAAAACTGTCAGATCGAGATCAGCTAATAGTATTGGGTGATTTTAATATACCTAGTGCGACATGGTCCCCTGACGAAAACTCTAACATTTTACTTCCTTTAGCGCAGCATGACTTTATTGACGGCTTGCTTGACATTGCGCTATCCCAAGTGAACCATGTTAAGAACTCCTTAGGACGTTTACTGGACTTGTGTTTTGTTTCAAATTCAGAAGGCGTTTGCCTATCAAGAACGTCACCACTTACACAACCGGAAGATCCTTATCATCCAACTCTAGAGCTGACTGTAGATACAAGAACAGAGCTGAATAAAAAATCCGAAAAGTCGGTTAAACGAATCCGCTGCTTCCGTAAGGCAAACTTTCATCTTTTAAATACTTTTATATCCGGCTATGACTGGTCCGAATTTTATTCATGCACTAACGTGGCTAAGGCCGTTAATATCTTTTATAATGCATTGAATTCCTTCTTTTATCTGTGTGTTCCGTTATACTATCCGTCAATTTCAAATAAACCTCCGTGGTTTAATAAAGAGTTGTCCCACCTAAAAAATATTAAGTCCAGACTTTTCAATAAATTTAAAATGTGCGGTTCACAATCTGTCTTCTCTCGGTACCTAAGGGCTCGGTCAAATTTTATCGTGCTTAACGCCCGGTGTTATAAAAGCTATTTGACTCGTTGTAGGGTCCAATTTTCACAAGATCCAAAACAGTTTTATAATTTTGTTAACACTAAGCGTAAATCAGCCTGTTACCCTGCATCACTATCATTTGAAAACTCTACGGCAAATTCTGATCAGGCAATTGCCGATCTATTTGCCCAGTTTTTCCAGACAACATATTCTGTTTCATCCCGTCCAAATCCGTCTTATTCAAATGCCATACCCAAGTCGAACTTGATTTTTTGTCCGAAGTTAAGCGAAAGCTGCCTTCTTTTGGATCTCCATAAAGTTAAGCCTGTCTATTCACCGGGTCCGGACGGAGTTCCAGGCTGCGTGCTGAGGTACTGTGCTGAAACTCTGTGTAGACCTCTGTACAAATTGTTTACCTTGTCTTTAAAAACATCTCATTTCCCTCTTATTTGGAAGGAGTCATTTGTCATTCCCCTTCATAAGAAAGGAAATAAATGCAATACAAGTAATTACAGAGGCATATCCAAATTATCCGCCATCCCAAAGCTTTTCGAAAACACTATTACACCCCATTTGCAACATCTTTGTAGATCGATTATATCTCCATGTCAACATGGATTTATAAGGCGAAGATCTACGACGCCAAACCTCTTGGAGCTAACGTCTTTTGTAATAAATGGCTTTAGAAAGAACATGCAGACTGACGTAGTTTACACTGATTTTAGTAAAGCGTTTGATTCAGTAAATCACTCGCTTCTTGTATTAAAGCTAGACTTATTAGGGTTTCCATGTGATCTTCTAACATGGATCTCAAGTTATCTGAGTGGTAGGACTCAACGAGTCCTCTTTAAAAACTCGATCTCTGATTTGATCCGAGTTACTTCGGGCTTCCCACAAGGAAGCCACCTTGGCCCACTTCTTTTTACTTTATTTATAAACGATCTCCCTCTAGTCTTGACAAAGTCGCGTGTCCTTATGTACGCAGATGACGTTAAGTTATGCCTGCAATATAACGAAATTTCTAGCATTTCAGACTTACAATCTGACCTAAACGCTTTTCAAACATGGTGTTGTGAAAATCTTTTGGATTTAAATAGCGCTAAGTGCAAAGTAATGACATTTTTTCGGGTGAACCCACAATATGCAACGTATACGCTGGGTGGTTGCGCGTTGTCTAGAATTACGCATGTTGATGACCTTGGCGTCCTCCTTGACCCTAAACTTAAGTTTTGTGACCATATTACTTCTATGGTGAATAAAGCCAGAGGAGTACTTGGATTTATTAAAAGGTGGTCAAAGGAATTCGATGATCCCTATGTTACAAAGACTCTGTTTATTTCACTAGTCCGTCCAATCCTGGAGTACTGTTCTGCAGTTTGGAGTCCTCAGTATGGTGTACATATAGACCGGATAGAGTCTGTGCAAAAGAACTTTTTATTATTTGCTCTACGGGGCCTTAACTGGAATGCAAGCCTTATTTTACCATCCTACTCTAGTAGACTTCTCCTAATTAATCTACCATCCTTAGTAAACCGTAGAACGATGCTTGGCACAACTTTTATCTATAAACTTATTCACGGGGATGTGGAGAGTCCCGAGTTACTGGGTCGCATAAGCTTCTCCGTGCCTAATAGAATTACCAGGAACTATATTCCACTTACATTAAATATTTGTAGATCTAACTTTGATATGCATGAACCGTTTAGAGTACTGTGTAACGACTATAATAGACTATACCACATTATTTCTACTACCGACTCTTTGCCAAGCCTAAAATCATTAATTTTATCTTACTTAGCACAAAATTAGTATTAGTCTCGTACGTATTTCTAACTTAGTCTGTCCGCTTCTACATTGTGCTTTTAACTTCTCGCGATCTCGTTTTTACGCCTATTAGGCTCCGCGCGTAACAAGCACTGCTTGGTGTCGTAAGGGCCACTTGTTTGCGCTGATCATAGTGCATCAACGTCCGAATGCAAAAAAAAAAAATTAAAAAGTGATCTAAAAGCTTATATGTAGGTTTACATAACCCCTCCCCGCAGAATCGCCGAAAGCGCTTTCGACCGACTGGAAATGGAGCGGTAAGTTTATCCAAACCTGTCTTGTTTTTGGATCAACACATGCAAAAAGTAAAGTTAAAGCCAATTAAAAGAAATTTTGTGCCTAAACAGCGATAAAAAAAAGAAAAAGAAAACACAATAAAGGAGAATTAATATAAACCACTTCTGTTCGCGCCTGAACAAAAATAATGCAAGAATTTAAATATACCCTATTTTTATTATACTATATTATTATACTATATTATTATCATGCCTTAAAAAAACCTATCATATTATCTTCGCACAGCGCCATTCTCACGATTATTCTCACTACTCTAGATTTTTCTTTGAAATTAAATAAAATTAAACCTTTACATGCCTAAATTAAAATATGGTTTACTAAAGCTATTAGAAACTAAATATATTCAGACTTACATGGAGTGTTGTTATTATTATTGTTTTTAAATAAAAATTGTGAATTTAAAATTAATAACTGCTAGGCGTTTACATAATGGGGTCATGCAGATCGGAAATATGGTAGGGTATTGAGAAACCGACTTGAACAAGGGATCATAATAAAAAAAAATATTTTTATTAACTGGAGAATATGATCATGGTTGGGAGGGCTATTACACGTTGCTGTAACAACAACAACAGCAGCAACATTCAAGTCAACATGTTTTAGTGTTTTTGTTTTCTACTGTCGATCGTTTGGTTACCTTTTCTTATCTTATCTTAATGAGAGTTTGCGAATCCCTTTTCAATCCCGATGCACGCGAGGTCAAATAACTTTATGTATGCAAAGCCATCAACTGCGAGTAGTACACGTAGAGAAAAACCCCCCCATTGTCCGGAATTAGCAGAGCCGGTAGCAACGCGGGGTGTGCTACCTCGTAACGACCATCAGCTGGCCACCATAGGATACCCTGGTAATTTATTTAACCGTGATATGCTACACACAAGGAAGCCACCTTGGCCCACTTCTTTTTACTTTATTTATAAACTATCTCCCTCTAGTCTTGACAAGGTCGCGTGTCCTTATGTATGCAGATGACGTTAAGTTATGCCTGCAATATAACGAAATTTCTAGCAGTTCAGACTTACAATCTGAACTAAATGCTTTTCAAACATGGTGATGATTACAAATCCAATTCGGAAAAATTAATAAGCGCGAGGTTTTGCGTTTCGCGATGCAAATCGCATATCGTAAACTAAAGTTTTAATTAATTAAATAATTAATCTTTACGCACTAACTATAAACAAATGAGTAAGAACGTGGATAAGCGCACTCAACGACAAAAACAACAAGACGAAGCCCGTGAAAAAATTCAGAGAGAACAAGACAAACGTCGTCTCTCTTTGGCACGTAACAACGCCTATTTTACGGTGACGAGTAATACTCTAGAACCGAAAGTGCTTGAAGGTGCAAGTTTACTGACCGCCGAAAACCAGAGAGCTAACTCTTGCTCTCCCGCCCTGCTCTTCACCGCTCGAACGCCATGGAGTGAGCAATGCAAGACTCCAACAGAGCTTCTGCCGCCTAGCGCAACAACAACAGAAACTACTACGACTACTACAACGGTCTCTGTCGCCAACAATGCAGTAACGACTCCACCCTCTTCTTGTGCTGCGGGTAAAGCAACAACACAACCAAGTGCAAAAATCGGTTCAAATGGAAAAAACAAAGCTACGGTAGAAGAAATGACAATTCTGCAAGCGGGTTCGACCATGCAGACAGGCATGGATCGCTACATTAATATCTCCAAGCGCAAGCTAACACCCCCAAAAAACTCGGACGGCAATAAGCCGAAAATAAATCGTTCCAACAAAGGCCCTGTAAATCCCGGTCCATTAGATGAAAATAGATTTTCCATTCTGGCGGAGCCTGAAACAGAGTCTGAACAATTAGCCCCAAGGAAACTAAAGCCCCACCTATTTTTATTCGGGAGAAGATCTCGAATGCCCTAGTCAACAAAATAGTTGAGCTTGTCGGAAAAGATAACTTTCATGTTATTCCGCTTATGAAAGGGAATATAAGCGAAACTAAACTCCAAACCAAAACCGAAGACGATTTCCGAGCAGTGTCGAAGTACTTAAACGATGCCAAAAAGAATTACTACACGTACCAGCTGAAAAGTTGCAAAGGTTTGCAAGTTGTGCTTAAGGGAATAGAACCCGATGTGACCCCCTGCGAAATTACCGAGGCCTTAAAAATGTTATATGAACAAAAACAAGAAGCCGCAACCACTCTTCAAGGTCGAGCTGGAGCCAGACAGCAGAACTTTGAAAAAAACGCAGTGCACCCGATCTACAAGTTGCAGTACCTTCTGCACCGTAGGATCACAGTGGAAGAGCCGGGCCAGTGCAATGCACAAACTGCCAGGAATACGGTCATACCAGGGCTTACTACACCCTCAGGTCAGTATGTGTAGCTTGTGGAAACTGCCACGGCTCCGAACCCTGCCCTGCCAACAAGGAAGACTCTCTCACTAAAAAGTGTGTAAACTGCCAAGGAAACCACACAGCTAACTACAGAGGCTGTCCAGTCTACAAGGCGATGAAAAGTCGGATGCAACGAGCAACAACGGCACGCTCCCTGAACACACAAAACACTTACATGAGATCACAAACGACACCGGAAGTTTTCTTCGCAAAAGCAGCCAGATCATCATTTGGCCCTTCAATTACCACCAACGGAATTTCTTACGCCAGTGCTCTAAGATCAGGCACAGCTCACATAGAGCCGAAAATTAATAACATCCAGCAGGCCATGGGACAGCCACAAAGTAACATGGAATCTATGATGATTACTTTGCAACAAAATATGATGGAATTTTTGTCCTTCATGAAAACCACCATGCAAACCCTTATGCAAAACCAAAATATCTTACTACAAATGCTTGCAGCTCAGCAGTCCAAATAAACCATGCCTAGCCTTCGAATAACTCTGTGGAACGCCAACGGTGTTTCACGGCATAAACCTTAAATAACTCAATTTCTGAACGAAAACCACATCGACGTTATGTTGCTGGCAGAAACGCATCTCACCAGCAAATATAACTTTCAAATACGGGGATACACGTTCTATGGCACCGATCATCCAGATGGAAAAGCGCATGGCGGAACTGGAATCTTAATGAGAGACCGCGTCAAACACCACTTTCACCAACGGTTTGCTAAAAATCATCTGCAAGCTACATCGATAAAATTACAGTTGGGCAACTGCAACCTTGCCATTGCCGCTGTCTACTGCCCACCCCCGCTTTACAGTCTCCGAAGACCAATTCATGGACTTCTACAATTCGCTTGGAAAGCGATTCATAGCAGCAGGAGATTACAACGCCAAGCACACGCACTGGGGATCCCGCCTTGTGACCCCCAAAGGAAGGCAACTATATAATGCACTCATTAAAACATGCAACAAACTGGACTACGTTTCACCAGGCAGCCCTACATACTGGCCTACAGATCCTAGAAAACTACCTGATTTAATTGATATTGCTGTGACAAAAAACATCTCTCGCAATCTAATATCTGCAAAATCGCTTTTGGATCTATTATCGGACCACTCACCAGTGCTAATAACTCTTCTTCAAAGCCCGGAATTAATCGAGCACCCTCGCAGGCTGACGTCGCATCGAACCAACTGGCTGAAGTTCAAAAAGTACGTAAGTTCCCACATTGAACTAACTCAACATCAAGGAGGACATCGACTGCTACGCCGATGCACTGGAGTCTGTACTCGTCGCAGCAGCCAAAGTCTCAACACCGCAAGGGAGGGATGGGCACACACACCAACACAAAACTAACCATGAAATCGAACACCTTGTTCTGGAGAAAAGACGTTTGAGACGTACTTGGCAAACCAGCAGATCGAAGAAGAAAAAGCACACCGCCAGTACATTGAGAAACTTTCACCCACCAGCACTAAGCATCCCTTGTGGAGGGCCCACCCAAATCTAAGTGCGCCGGCCGAAACAGTAATCCCCATAAGAGACTCTTCAGGCAGCTGGGCCAGAAGCGACAAAGACAGAGCTTGTACATTTGCTTTACACCTTCGAAATGTTTTTCAGCCAAACCCTGCAACTAATTCATTCGCACTACCGTAGCCGTCAATTCGAATTGAATCTGAGACGGAGCCAATTCTGATTCAACCAAATGAAATTGCAAAAGTAATCAGCGAGCAATTGAAACCAAAAAAGGCCCCAGGCGGTGATCAAATAACTCCCAAAATGATAATCGAACTTCCAAACTGTGCAGTTGAGGTTATTTGTAAACTCTTCAACGGGATTACACGACTTGGCTATTTCCCAAAAAAATGGAAAAAATCGGTAATCATAATGATCCCAAAGCCAGGGAAAGATCACACAATACCAGCTTCGTACAGACCGATAAGCTTACTCTCGTGTCTGTCAAAACTGCTCGAAAAATGCCTTTCGACGCGCATCATTTCATATCTGAAAGAGCACAACGTTATTCCAGCACATCAATTTGGCTTTCGAGAAAGCCATGGAACAATAGAGCAAGTCAACAGATTAACAACAGAAATAAGGACTGCATTCGAGCTTCGGGAATACTGCAGTGCGGTATTCCTTGACGTTGCACAGGCTTTCGACCGAGTCTGGCTTGATGGCCTTATCCATAAAATCAGAACGATCCTGCCGGGAAACACTCACAGGATACTCGAATCGTACCTTTACAACAGAGCCTTCGCCGTGAGATGCAACACCACAACATCCGATGACTACGCTATAGAGGCTGGAGTTCCCCAAGGTAGCGCCCTTGGTCCGTCTCTATTTCTCCTCTACACCGCAGATATTCCCACGAACGAGCGGCTAACTACTTCTACATTCGCAGATGATACCGCAATCATAAGTCGGTCCAAATGCCCAACTCAGGCAACAGCACTACTAGCTGATCATCTCGTTGTAGTGGAGAGGTGGTTATCAGACTGGCGTATAAAAATAAATGCGCAAAAGTGTAAACACATAACGTTTACTCTTAACAGACAAACGTGTCCCCCGCTAACCTTGAATAACACGCCACTTCCACAAGCTGACGATGTAACGTACCTTGGCATCCACCTAGACAGGAGACTTACATGGCGGAGACATATCGAAGCTAAGAAAATTCACCTAAAACTAAAATCAAACAGTCTCCATTGGCTTATAAACGCGCGCTCCCCCCTCTGCCTGGACTTCAAGGTCCTGCTCTACAATTCAACGCTAGAGCCAGTCTGGACCTACGGCTCCCAATTGTGGGGAAACGCGAGCAGCAGCAACATCGACATTATTCAGCGAGCACAATCAAAAATCCTGAGAACTATCACTGAGGCACCTTGGTATGTTCGGAACGACAACATCCACAGAGATCTTGGCATTCTACCCGTAAAAGATGAAATATCAAAACAAAAAGCGTCCTACCACACCAAGCTAACTTCTCATCCAAACCAGCTCGTCAGGGGCCTAGCCAGGGCTTCCATCCGGACCCGATTGCAACGCAATGACCTTCCAGCTCAGCAATAGTTATTAGAGCCCCTAAATTTTCGCGCCAGTCACCTTGACTGTCAGATAGTTTTTAATTTAAGATAATTATAGATAATTATTGTTAGTCTCAATTCAGAGAAGATTCAATAAATAAAATGCAAATGTGCAAAAAAAAAAAAAACGAGGACGGAAGCTAACTTCGGAAAGCCGAAGTTTTAATACCCTTGCAGACTTTGCCGAAATTGCTAAAACTGAAAAAGTAGCGAAAGGAATAAGGTATACATAAATAAACTAGATTTGCATCGTTTAATGTCAATTGCTTTTATACTGCAAAAATGTCATATAACAAGAAAGGAAAGCTAACTTCGGGCGGAGCCGAAGTTGATATACCCTTGCAGAATACTCTGTAAATTATATTCTCCAAAATTATTCATATAATGCATTCTTAATACTCATAAAAAATCCCAACTTCCTAACTTTAAGAACATTAAAGTTATGGCGTTTCCAATCGTTCAGTTTTATGGCAGCTATAGGATATAGTCGGCCGATCCATATGAAATCTGGTATGTCTTATTAATTGGCCAAAAATAAAACCCATAGGAAATCCCAACTTTCTAACTTTACAAACACCAAAGTTATGGTATTTCCGATCAATCAGTTATATGGCAGCTATAGAATATAGTGGGCCAATCCTTATGAAATTTGGTAGGTCGGATTGATTGGCCAAATATAAAACCCATAGGAAATCCCAACTTCCTAACTTTACAAACACCAAAGTTATGGCATTTCCGATCAATCAGTTATATGGCAGCTATAGGATATAGTCGGCCGATCCGTATGAAATTTGGTAGGTCGGAGTTATTAGCCAAATATAAAACCCATAGGAAATTCCAACTTCCTAACTTTACAAACACCAAAGTTGTGGCATTTCCGATCAATCAGTTATATGGCAGCTATAGGATATAGTCGGCCGATCCGTATGAAATTTGGTAGGTCGAAGTTATTAGCCAAATATAAAACCCATAGGAAATCCCAGCTTCCTAACTTAACAAAAACCAAAGTTATGGCATTTCCGATCAATCAGTTATATGGCAGCTATAGGATATAGTAGGCCGATCCCGGCCGTTCCGACATATATACTGCGTGCAAAGGAAAGAAGGGTGTGTGCAAAGTTTCAATCTTTAAAACTGAGAAACTAGTTCGCGTAGAAACAGACAGACGGACAGACAGACGGACAGACGGACAGACGGACATGGCTATATCAACTCAGGACGTGATCCTGATCAAGAATATATATACTTTATAGGGTCGGAGATGTCTCCTTCACTGCGTTGCACACTTTTGACCAAAATTATAATACCCTCTGCAAGGGTATAAAAATAGAAAAAAAAGGATACTTTCGCAGCCTTTAACTACTTTTACTACGGAAGCTATAAGAAATAGACGTCCGATCGGCAAGCGCTTTTACCCTAATCAAGATATGCGTAAATAAATAAGACTTGGAAAAATTTATGTCAGTAGCTTACACACTACGCGAAAAAATTCAGAAAATCGTCAAATTTGGACCGATATCACCCTGTTGTTCCTATGGGAGCTGTAGGATATAGACGTCCGATCGTCACGTGCTTTTACCCTAATCAAGGTATGCATTAAAAAATAAGATTTGGAAAGATTTATGTTAATAGCTATTACACTGCGCGAAATATCTTCCATTCTTGAAAGTTATATCCGATTGTTCCTATGGAAGCTAAAGGATATAGACGTCCGATTAGCACGCGCTTTTACCTTGATGAAGGAATGCATAAAAAAATACGATTTGAAAAAATTTATAGCAATAGCTTTTACACAGCGCGAAATATTATGAAAAACATAAAATTTGGACCGATTTTACCCTATTGTTCCTATGGGAGCTATAGGATATAGACGTCCGATCGCCACGCGCTTTTTCCCTGATAAAGGTATGCATAAAAAAAAACGATTTGGAAAGATTCATGTCAATAGCTTTTACACTGCGCGAAATATCATCAATTCTTGCTAGATATATCCGATTGTTCCTATGGGATATAGACCTCCGATCGGGGCGATTTTCAAACTTGATCTGCGTACTCATGTTTTAGGACGAGTGTGGAAGTTTCAGATTGCTAGCTTTTAAACTGAGCTCGCAAACGGTATTGAAACAGACGGACAGACGGACAGACGGACGGACGGACAGACGGACAGACGGACAGACGGACAGACGGACATGGCTATATCGACTCCCCTATTGATCCTGATGAAGAATATATATAATTTATAGGGTCGGAAACGTCTCCTTCACTGCGTTACAAACTTCTGACCAAATTTATAATACCCTCTGCAAGGGTATAAAAAAAATATTACGACTAGAGCGATTCGAAAATTTTTTGTAATCTAGAATTTACAAATAAAACAAGAAAGGAAAGCTAACTTCGGGCGGAGCCGAAGTTGATATACCCTTGCAGAATACTCTGTAAATTATATTCTCCAAAATTATTCATATGATGCAACTTAATACTCATAAAAAATCCCAACTTTCTAACTTTAAAAACACCAAAGTTATGGCATTTCCAATCGTTCAGTTATATGGCAGCTATAGGATATAGTCGGCCGATCCTTATGAAGTTTGGTAGGTCGGATTGATTGGCTAAAAATAAAACCCATAGAAAATCCCAACTTCCTAACTTTACAAACACCAAAGTTATGGCATTTCCTATCAATCAGTTATATGGCGGCAATAGGATATAGTCGGCCGATCCTTATGAAATTTGGTAGGTCGGATTGATTGGCCAAATATAAAACCCATAGAAAATCCCAACTTCCTAACTTTACAAACACCAAAGTTATGGCATTTCCGATCAATCAGTTATATGGCAGCTATAGGATATAGCCGGCCGATCCTTATGAAATTTGGTAGGTGGGATTGATTGGCCAAATATAAAACCCATAGAAAATTCTAGCTTCCTAACTCAACAAACACCAAAGTTATGGCATTTCCGATCAATCAGTTATATGGCAGCTATAGGATATAGCCGGCCGATCCTTATGAAATTTGGTAGGTGGGATTGATTGGCCAAATATAAAACCCATAGAAAATTCTAGCTTCCTAACTCAACAAACACCAAAGTTATGGCATTTCCGATCAATCAGTTATATGGCAGCTATAGGATATAGTTGGCCGATCCCGGCCGTTCCGACATATATACTGCGTGCAAAGGAAAGAAGGGTGTGTGCAAAGTTTCAACTCGATAGCTTTAAAACTGAGAGACTAGTTTGCGTAGAAACAGACAGACGGACAGACGGACAGACGGACAGACAGACGGACAGACGGACAGACGGACAGACGGACATGGCTATATCAACTCAGGAGGTGATCCTGATTAAGAATATATATACTTTATATGGTCGGAGATGTGTGGGCGTGGCATGGAAAACAAAGGAAACTAAATCTAAAACCCCAACCCTCGAAATATTATAGCTTCCGAGATCACAGCGTTTATAAAAAAAAGTACAATCATGATGGTCAAAAATGAGACAATTCCTTCAGGTTTAAAATGCATGGCGCATACATAAAGCTTTTATGAGAATCGAGGAGGACAGCGCTGCAGTATCAAAACAAAATGTAAGAATGAGACAATTCCTTCAGGTTTAAAGTTTTTGGCGTCATAATAAATCCTTTAAACGTACATATTGAAACCTTAAAAAAAATATTACGATTGGAGCGATTCGAAAATTTTTTGTAATGTAGAATTTACAAATAAAACAAGAGTGAATGCTACAGTCAGGTGCCCCGACTATCATATACCAGTTACTCAGCCAAGGGTCCGATTTGAACAATTTTTAATGAGTATATTGGTATCGATTTTACAAAATCATTTGAAATGCGGCTGCTAGTCAGATTTTAGCGTTGAAGATTTTTGCGGGCGTGGCACTTGGCTGAAGCAAAAATGGTCTTCATGGTCACCAGTAGAATGCGTATGCAGAATTTTTATTCTCTCTCTCCTTAAAAAATGTGGTTGCCCGATTCCGATTTTTGAACAAGCGCCATCTATTGGGGAAAAATTTAATTGCTTATAACTCATTAAAAACTTATGAGCAATTAATTTTAAAAATATTCTGGTGTTAGATGGATATTAATAATCAAAATAAAATCTAAAGCGCTAGACAGACCTTAGCTTAGTTAGCGATTGTGGGCGTTAGAGTGGCCGTGGCATGGAAAACAAAGGAAACTAAATCTAAAACCCCAACCCTCGAAATATTATAGCTTCCGAGATCACAGCGTTTATAAAAAAAAGTACAATCATGATGGTCAAAAATGAGACAATTCCTTCAGGTTTAAAATGCATGGCGCATACATAAAGCTTTTATGAGAATCGAGGAGGACAGCGCTGCAGTATCAAAACAAAATGTAAGAATGAGACAATTCCTTCAGGTTTAAAGTTTTTGGCGTCATAATAAATCCTTTAAACGTACATATTGAAACCTTAAAAAAAATATTACGATTGGAGCGATTCGAAAATTTTTTGTAATGTAGAATTTACAAATAAAATAATATTAGCTATACGTAATTAATTTCATTTTTAAATAGCGGATGTAGTATGTACTTGTCTGATTGGCAGCAACTTTTACCCTGAGCAAGGTGTACATAAATAAATTAGATAAATTGCATAGTTTCATGCCAATAGCTTTTATACTGCAAAATTGTCATATACAAATAGGGAAAAAAGGGATATTTTCGCAGCCTTAAACAATTTTTCCTACGGAAGCTATACAATATAGACGTCCAATCGGCAAGCGCTTTTACCCTGATCAAGGTATGCGTAAATAAATAAGACTTGGAAAAATGTATGTCAATAGCTTAATATTCTAAAAAACATGAAATTTTGACCGATTTCACCGTATTGTTCCTATTGGAGCTATAGGATATAGACGTCGGATCAGCACGCGCTTTTACCTTGATGAAGGGATGCATAAAAAAATACGATTTGAAAAAATGTATAGCAATAGCTTTTACACATCGCGAAATATTCTGAAAAACATCAAATTTGGACCGATTTTACCCTATTGTTCCTATGGGAGCTATAGGATATAGACGTCCGATCGTCACGCGCTTTTACCCTGATCAAGGTACTCATAAAAAAATAAGATTTGGAAAGATTTATGTCAATTGCTTTTACACTGCGCGAAATATCCTAAAAATCATTAAATTTTAACCGATTTTACACTATTGTTCCTATGGGAGCTATGGGATATAGACGTTCGATCGCCACGCGCTTTTGCCCTGATCAAGGTATGCATAAAAAAATACGATTTGGAAAGATTAATGTCAATAGCTTTTACACTGCGCGAAATATCAATTGTTCCTATGGGAGCTATAGGATATAGACGTCCGATCGGGGCGATTTTCAAACTTGATCTGCGTACACATGTTTTAGGACGATTGTGAAAGTTTCAGATCGCTAGCTTTTAAACTGAGCTCGCAAACGGTATTGAATCAGACGGACAGACGGACATGGCTATATCGACTCCCCTATTGATCCTGATCAAGAATATATATACTTTATGGGGTCGGAAACGTCTCCTTCACTGCGTTACAAACTTCTGACCAAAATTATAATACCCTCTGCAAGGGTATAAAAAAACATGGTGTTGTGAAAATCTTTTGGATTTAAATAGCTCTAAGTGCAAAGTAATGACATTTTTTCAGGTGAACCCACAATATGCAACGTATACGCTGGGTGGTTGCGCGTTGTCTAGAATTACGCATGTTGATGACCTTGGCGTCCTCCTTGACCCTAAACTTAAGTTTTGTGACCATATTACTTCTATGGTGAATAAAGCCAGGGGAGTACTTGGATTTATTAAATGGTGGTCAAAGGAATTCGATGATCCCTATGTCACAAAGACTCTGTTCATTTCACTAGTCCGTCCAATCCAAAGACAAAAAAACAAACATAAAACCTAATTAACGTACGCAAGACAACAAACAAAAAGAATGCAAAGCAAAACAAATTAAGACAAAACAATAGAGAACGCTATAGTCGAGTGCCTCGACTATTAGATACCCGTTACTCAGCTAAACAACTTTAGATGAGAACCATCGCAATTTCCTTTAATAGAAATCCTTATCGAGAATTAACGTTGACTCTGTTGAGCACCTTGGCCAGCTGTTCCAAAGTCATCCGTTAGATGGCGCCATGAAAGGCGGAAATGTAGGCGCTAGCCAGACTTAAGCGTTTAATGGGCTTTTGGGCGTTAGAGTGGGCGTGGCAAACTTTTATTAGGCCAATCGATAGGTATTGACGAAACAAATACATATCAATTAAAATTTTCATAATAGCATCAAAACTGTAGCCACAGCTTGTGGCTTGTGGGCGTCAGAGGAGGCGTGGCACCATTTTGAAACAAACTTGTTTATAGTTTCCGAGACCTCAGCGTTCATACGGACAGACAGACAGACGGACAGACGGACAGACGGACATGGCTAGATCGACTCGGCTAGTGATCCTGAACAAGAATATATATACTTTATAGGGTCGGAAACGCTTCCTTCTACCTGTTACATACTTTTGCACGAATACAATATACCCTTTTACTCTACGAGTAACGGGTATAACAAGAGAGAACGCTATAGTCGAGTGCCTCGAATATTAGATACCCGTTACTCAGCTAAACAACTTAATATAAATATGCCTTCTTGTATGTTTTTCGCCGCTCGAATTAACACCTTGGCCAACTGTTCCAAAGCCATCCGTTAGATGGCGCTAGCGTGGTACCACGGGCCATGAAAGTCGGAAATGTAGGCGCTAGCCAGGTTTAAGCGTTTGATGGGTTTTTGGCGTTAGAGTGGGCGTGGCAAATTTTTATTAGGCCAATCGATAGGTATTGACAAAACAAATACATATCAATTAAAATTTGCATAATAGCATCAAAACTGTGGCCACTGCTTGTGGCTTGTGGGCGTCAGAGGGGGGGTGGCACCATTTTGAAACAAACTTACTCTACGAGTAAGGTGTAATATGCAAAAAAAAAAATTAAAAAGTGATCTAAAAGCTTATATGTAGGTTTACATAACCCCTCCCCGCAGAATCGCCGAAAGCGCTTTCGACCGACTGGAAATGGAGCGGTAAGTTTACCCAAACCTGTCTTGTTTTTGGATCAACACATGCAAAAAGTAAAGTTATAGCCAATTAAAAGAAATTTTGTGCCTAAACGGCGATAAAAAAAAGAAACAGAAAACACAATAAAGGAGAATTAATATTGCTAACGTAAACCACTTCTGTTCGCGCCTGAACAATAATAATGCAAGAATTTAAATATACCCTATTTTTATTATACTATATTATTATTATCATACCTTAAAAAAACCTATCATATTATCTTCGCACAGCGCCATTCTCACGATTATTCTCACTACTCTAGATTTTTCTTTGAAATTAAATAAATTAAACCTTTACATGCCTAAATTAAAATATGGTTTACTAAAGCTATTAGAAACTAAATATATTCAGACTCACATGGAGTGTTGTTATTATTATTGTTTTTAAATAAAAATTGTGAATTTAAAATGAATAACTGCTAGGCGTTTACATAATGGGGTCATGCAGATCGGAAATATGGTAGGGTATTGAGAAACCGACTTGAACAAGGGATCATAATAAAAAAAAATATTTTTATTAACTGGAGAATATGATCATGGTTGGGAGGGCTATTACACGTTGCTGCAACAACAACAACAACAGCAACATTCAAGTCAACATGTTTTAGTGTTTATACCCGTTACTCGTAGAGTAAAAGGGTATATTGTATTCGTGCAAAGTATGTAACAGCTAGAAGGAAGCGTTTCCGACCCTATATTCTTGATCAGGATCACTAGCCGAGTCGATATAGCCATGTCCGTCTGTCCGTCTGTCTGTCCGTCTGTCTGTCCGTCTGTCTGTCCGTCTGTCTGTCCGTCTGTCTGTCCGTCTGTCTGTCCGTCTGTCTGTCCGTCTGTCTGTCCGTATGAACGCTGAGATCTCGGAAACTATAAAAGCTAGAAGATTGGCATTTTGCATGCAGATTCTAGGAGTTCCTACGCAGCGCAAGTTTGTTTCAAAAAGGTGCCACGCCCCCTTTAACGCCCACAATCGCTTATATACTATTTTAAAAATTTTAATATTTCGGAAAAGTAAAAATGCAGTTTTATTGTGTTTATCAATACCTATCGAAATGTAGAAGAAATTTTTCAAATCGGACCATTCGTTAAAAAGTTATGCGTGATCAAAGTTTCTATCTCCATCTCCCTCGCACTCCCTTTACCTGAGTAACGGGTATCTGATAGTCGGGGCACCCGACTATAGCGTTCTCTCTTGTTTTGTTTTCTACTGTCGATCGTTTGGTTACCTTTTCTTATCTTATCTTAATGAGAGTTTGCGAATCCCTTTTCAATTCCGATGCACGCGAGGTCAAATAACTTTATGTATGCAAAGCCATCAACTGCGAGTAGTACACGTAGAGAAAAACCCCCCCATTGTCCGGAATTAGCAGAGCCGGTAGCAACGCGTGGTGTGCTACCTCGTAACGACCATCAGCTGGCCACCATAGGATACCCTGGTAATTTATTAACCGTGATATGCTACACACAAGGAAGCCACCTTGGCCCACTTCTTTTTACTTTATTTATAAACTATCTCCCTCTAGTCTTGACAAGGTCGCGTGTCCTTATGTATGCAGATGACGTTAAGTTATGCCTGCAATATAACGAAATTTCTAGCAGTTCAGACTTACAATCTGAACTAAATGCTTTTCAAACATGGTGATGATTATAAATCCAATTCGGAAAAATTAATAAGCGCGAGGTTTTGCGTTTCGCGATGCAAATCGCATATCGTAAACTAAAGTTTTAATTAATTAAATAATTAATCTTTACGCACTAACTATAAACAAATGAGTAAGAACGTGGATAAGCGCACTCAACGACAAAAACAACAAGACGAAGCCCGTGAAAAAATTCAGAGAGAACAAGACAAACGTCGTCTCTCTTTGGCACGTAACAACGCCTATTTTACTGTGACGAGTAATACTCTAGAACCGAAAGTGCTTGAAGGTGCAAGTTTACTGACCGCCGTAAACCAGAGAGCTAACTCTTGCTCTCCCGCCCTGCTCTTCACCGCTCGAACGCCATTGAGTGAGCAATGCAAGACTCCAACAGAGCTTCTGCCGCCTAGCGCAACAACAACAGAAACTACTACGACTACTACAACGGTCTCTGTCGCCAACAATGCAGTAACGACTCCACCTTCTTCTTGTGCTGCGGGTAAAGCAACAACACAACCAAGTGCAAAAATCGGTTCAAACGGCAAAAACAAAGCTACGGTAGAAGAAATGACAATTCTGCAAGCGGGTTCGACCATGCAGACAGGCATGGATCGCTACACTAATATCTCCAAGCGCAAGCTAACACCCCCAAAAAACTCGGACGGCAATAAGCCGAAAATAAATCGTTCCAACAAAGGCCCTGTAAATCCCGGGCCATTAGATGAAAATAGATTTTCCATTCTGGCGGAGCCTGAAACAGAGTCTAAACAATTAGCCCCAAGGAAACTAAAGCCCCACCTATTTTTATTCGGGAGAAGATCTCGAATGCCCTAGTCAACAAAATAGTTGAGCTTGTCGGAAAAGATAACTTTTATGTTATTCCGCTTATGAAAGGGAATATAAGCGAAACTAAACTCCAAACCAAAACCGAAGACGATTTCCGAGCAGTGTCGAAGTACTTAAACGATGCCAAAAAGAATTACTACACGTACCAGCTGAAAAGTTGCAAAGGTTTGCAAGTTGTGCTTAAGGGAATAGAACCCGATGTGACCCCCTGCGAAATTACAGAGGCCTTAAAAATGTTATAAACATTATGAACAAAAACAAGAAGCCGCAACCACTCTTCAAAGTCGAGCTGGAGCCAGACAGCAGAACTTTGAAAAAAACGCAGTGCACCCGATCTACAAGTTGCAGTACCTTCTGCACCGTAGGATCACAGTGGAAGAGCCGGGCCAGTGCAATGCACAAACTGCCAGGAATACGGTCATACCAGGGCTTACTACACCCTCAGGTCAGTATGTGTAGCTTGTGGAAACTGCCACGGCTCCGAACCCTGCCCTGCCAACAAGGAAGACTCTCACTAAAAAGTGTGTAAACTGCCAAGGAAACCACACAGCTAACTACAGAGGCTTACCAGTCTACAAGGCGATGAAAAGTCGGATGCAACGAGCAACAACGGCACGCTCCCTGAACACACAAAACACTTACATGAGATCACAAACGACACCGGAAGTTTTCTTCGCAAAAGCAGCCAGATCATCATTTGGCCCTTCAATTACCACCAACGGAATTTCTTACGCCAGTGCTCTAAGATCAGGCACAGCTCACATAGAGCCGAAAATTAATAACATCCAGCAGGCCATGGGACAGCCACAAAGTAACATGGAATCTATGATGATTACTTTGCAACAAAATATGATGGAATTTTTGTCCTTCATGAAAACCACCATGCAAACCCTTATGCAAAACCAAAATATCTTACTACAAATGCTTGCAGCTCAGCAGTCCAAATAAACCATGCCTAGCCTTCGAATAACTCTGTGGAACGCCAACCTCATCGACGTTATGTTGCTGGCAGAAACGCATCTCACCATATAACTTTCAAATACGGGGATACACGTTCTATGGCACCGATCATCCAGATGGAAAAGCGCATGGCGGAACTGGAATCTTAATGAGAGACCGCGTCAAACACCACTTTCACCAACGGTTTGCTAAAAATCATCTGCAAGCTACATCGATAAAATTACAGTTGGGCAACTGCAACCTTGCCATTGCCGCTGTCTACTGCCCTCCCCGCTTTACAGTCTCCGAAGACCAATTCATGGACTTCTACAATTCGCTTGGAAAGCGATTCATAGCAGCAGGAGATTACAACGCCAAGCACACGCACAGGGGATCCCGCCTTGTGACCCCCAAAGGAAGGCAACTATATAATGTCTCATTAAAACATGCAACAATCTGGACTACGTTTCACCAGGCAGCCCTACCTACTGGCCTACAGATCCTAGAAACTACCTGATTTAATTAATTTTGCTGTGACAAAAAACATCTCTCGCAATCTAATATCTGCAAAATCGCTTTTGGATCTATCATCGGACCACTCACCAGTGCTAATAACTCTTCTTCAAAGCCCGGAATTAATCGAGCACCCTCGCAGGCTGACGTCGCATCGAACCAACTGGCTGAAGTTCAAAAAGTACGTAAGTTCCCACATTGAACTAACTCCACAGCTCAACATCAAAGAGGACATCGACTGCTACGCCGATGCACTGGAGTCTGTACTCGTCGCAGCAGCCAAAGTCTCAACACCGCAAGGGAGGGATGGGCACACACACCAACACAAAACTAACCATGAAATCGAACACCTTGTTCTGGAGAAAAGACGTTTGAGACGTACTTGGCAAACCAGCAGATCGAAGAAGAAAACACCGCCAGTACATTGAGAAACTTTCAACCACCAGCACTAAGCATCCCTTGTGGAGGGCCCACCCAAATCTAAGTGCGCCGGCCGAAACAGTAATCCCCATAAGAGACTCTTCAGGCAGCTGGGCCAGAAGCGACAAAGACAGAGCTTGTACATTTGTTTTACACCTTCGAAATGTTTTTTAGCCAAACTATGCAACTAATTCATTCGCACTACCGTAGCCGTCAATTCGAATTGAATCTGAGACGGAGCCAATTCTGATTCAACCAAATGAAATTGCAAAAGTAATCAGCGAGCAATTGAAACCAAAAAAGGCCCCAGGCGGTGATCAAATAACTCCCAAACTGATAATCGAACTTCCAAACTGTCCAGTTGAGGTTATTTGTAAACTCTTCAACGGGATTACACGACTTGGCTATTTCCCAAAAAAATGGAAAAAATCGGTAATCATAATGATCCCAAAGCCAGGGAAAGATCACACAATACCAGCTTCGTACAGACCGATAAGCTTACTCTCGTGTCTGTCAAAACTGCTCGAAAAATGCCTTTCGACGCGCATAATTTCATATCTGAAAGAGCACAACGTTATTCCAGCACATCAATTTGGCTTCGAGAAAGCCATGGAACAATAGAGCAAGTCAACAGATTAACAACAGAAATAAGGACTGCATTCGAGCTTCGGGAATACTGCAGTGCGGTATTCCTTGACGTTGCACAGGCTTTCGACCGAGTCTGGCTTGATGGCCTTATCCATAAAATCAGAACGATCCTGCCGGGAAACACTCACAGGATACTCGAATCGTACCTTTACAACAGAGCCTTCGCCGTGAGATGCAACACCACAACATCCGATGACTACGCTATAGAGGCTGGAGTTCCCCAAGGTAGCGCCCTTGGTCCGTCTCTATTTCTCCTCTACACCGCAGATATTCCCACGAACGAGCGGCTAACTACTTCTACATTCGCAGATGATACCGCAATCATAAGTCGGTCCAAATGCCCAACTCAGGCAACAGCACTACTAGCTGATCATCTCGTTGTAGTGGAGAGGTGGTTATCAGACTGGCGTATAAAAATAAATGCGCAAAAGTGTAAACACATAACGTTTACTCTTAACAGACAAACGTGTCCCCCGCTAACCTTGAATAACACGCCACTTCCACAAGCTGACGATGTAACGTACCTTGGCATCCACCTAGACAGGAGACTTACATGGCGGAGACATATCGAAGCTAAGAAAATTCACCTAAAACTAAAATCAAACAGTCTCCATTGGCTTATAAACGCGCGCTCTCCCCTCTGCCTGGACTTCAAGGTCCTGCTCTACAATTCAACGCTAGAGCCAGTCTGGACCTACGGCTCCCAATTGTGGGGAAACGCGAGCAGCAGCAACATCGACATTATTCAGCGAGCACAATCAAAAATCCTGAGAACTATCACTGAGGCACCTTGGTATGTTCGGAACGACAACATCCACAGAGATCTTGGCATTCTACCCGTAAAAGATGAAATATCAAAACAAAAAGCGTCCTACCACACCAAGCTAACTTCTCATCCAAACCAGCTCGCCAGGGGCCTAGCCAGGGCTTCCATCCGGACCCGATTGCACCGCAATGACCTTCCAGCTCAGTAATAGTTATTAGAGCCCCTAAATTTTCGCGCCAGTCACCTTGACTGTCAGATAGTTTTTATACCCGTTACTCGTAGAGTAAAAGGGTATATTGTATTCGTGCAAAAGTATGTAACAGCTAGAAGGAAGCGTTTCCGACCCTATAAAGTATATATATTCTTGAACAGGATCACTAGCCGAGTCGATCTAGCCATGTCCGTCTGTCCGTCTGTCCGTCTGTCTGTCCGTCTGTCTGTCTGTCTGTCTGTCTGTCTGTCTGTCTGTCTGTCCGTATGAACGCTGAGATCTCGGAAACTATAAAAGCTAGAAGATTGGCATTTTGCATGTAGATTTTAGAAGTTCCTACGCAGCGCAAGTTTGTTTCAAAAAGGTGCCACGCCCCCTTTAACGCCCACAATCGCTTATATACAATTTTAAAAATTTAAATATTTCGGAAAAGTAAAAATGCAGTTTTATTGTGTTTATCAATACCTATCGAAATGTAGAAGAAATTTTTCAAATCGGACCATTCGTTAAAAAGTTATGCGTGTTCAAAGTTTCTATCTCCATCTCCCTCGCACTCCCTTTACCTGAGTAACGGGTATCTGATAGTCGGGGCACCCGACTATAGCGTTCTCTCTTGTTTAATTTAAGATTCTATATACTTATTGTTAGTCTCAATTCAGAGAAGATCCAATAAATAAAATGCAAATGTTCAAAAAAAAAAAAAACGAGGACGGAAGCTAACTTCGGCAAGTCGAAGTTTTAATACCCTTGCAGACTTTGCCGAAATTGCTAAAACTGAAAAAGTAGCGAAAGGAATAAAGTATACATAAATAAACTAGATTTGCATCGTTTAATGTCAATTGCTTTTATACTGCAAAAATGTCATATAAAAATAGAAAAAAAGGGATACTTTCGCAGCCTTTAACTACTTTTACTACGGAAGCTATAAGAAATAGACGTCCGATCGGCAAGGCGCTTTTACCCTAATCAAGATATGCGTAAATAAATAAGACTTGGAAAAATTTATGTCAGTAGCTTACACACTACGCGAAAAAATTCAGAAAATCGTCAAATTTGGACCGATTTCACCCTGTTGTTCCTATGGGAGCTGTAGGATATAGACGTCCGATCGTCCACGTGCTTTTACCCTAATCAAGGTATGCATAAAAAATACGATTTGGAAAGATTTATGTCAATTGCTTATATACTGTGCGAAATATCCTAAAAATGATTAAATTTTAACCGATTTCACCCTATTGTTCCTATGGGAGCTATAGGATATAGAACGTCCGATCGCCAAGCGCTTTTACCCTGATCAAGGTATGCATAAAAAAATAAGATTTGGAAAGATTTATGTTAATAGCTTTTACACTGCGCGAAATATCTTCCATTCTTGAAAGTTATAGCCGATTGTTCCTATGGAAGCTATAGGATATAGACGTCCGATCAGCACGCGCTTTTACCTTGATGAAGGAATGCATAAAAAAATACGATTTGAAAAAATTTATAGCAATAGCTTTTACACAGCGCGAAATATTCTGAAAAACATAAAATTGGACCGATTTTACCCTATTGTTCCTATGGGAGCTATAGGATATAGACGTCCGATCGCCACGCGCTTTTTCCCTGATCAAGGTATGCATAAAAAAATACGATTTGGAAAGATTCATGTCAATAGCTTTACGCTGCGCGAAATATCATCAATTCTTGCTAGATATATCCGATTGTTCCTATGGGAGCTATAGGATATAGACCTCCGATCGCGGCGATTTTCAAACTTGGTCTGCGTACTCATGTTTTAGGACGAGTGTGGAAGTTTCAGATTGCTAGCTTTTAAACTGAGCTCGCAAACGGTATTGAAACAGACGGACAGACGGACAGACGGACATGGCTATATCGACTCCCCTATTGATCCTGATCAAGAATATATATACTTTATAGGGTCGGAAACGTCTCCTTCACTGCGTTACAAACTTCTGACCAAATTTATAATACCCTCTGCAAGGGTATAAAAAAAATATTACGACTAGAGCGATTCGAAAATTTTTTGTAATCTAGAATTTACAAATAAAACAACAGTGAATGCTATAGTCAGGTGCCCCGACTATCATATACCAGTTACTCAGCCAAGGGTCCGATTTGAACAATTTTGAATAAGTATATTGGTATCGATTTACAATTTTACAAAATCATTTGAAATGCGGCTGCTAGTCAGATTTAGCGTTGAAGAATTTGTGGGCGTGGCACTTGGCTGAAGCAAAAATGGTTTCATGGTCACCAGTAGAATGCGTATGAAGAATTTTTATTCTCTCTCTCCTTAAAGAATGTGGTTGCCAGAGCAACCGATTCCGATTTTTAAACAAACGCCATCTATTGGGGAAAACTTTAATTGCTTAAACTCATTAAAAACTTATGAGCAATTAATTTTAAAATATTCTGGTGTTAGATGGATATTAATAATCAAAATAAAATCTAAAGCGCTAGACAGACCTTAGCTTAGTTAGCGATTGTGGGCGTTAGAGTGGGCGTGGCATGGAAAACAAAGGAAACTAAATCTAAAACCCCAACCCTCGAAATATTATAGCTTCCGAGATCACAGCGTTTATAAAAAAAAGTACAATCATGATGGTCAAAAATGAGACAATTCCTTCAGGTTTAAAATGCATGGCGCATACATAAAGCTTTTATGAGAATCGAGGAGGACAGCGCTGCAGTATCAAAACAAAATGTAAGAATGAGAAAATTCCTTCAGGTTTAAAATTTTTGGCGCCATAATAAAGCCTTTAAACGTACATATTGAAACCTTAAAAAAAATATTACGATTGGAGCGATTCGAAAATTTTTTGTAATGTAGAATTTACAAATAAAACAAGAGTGAATGCTATAGTCAGGTGCCCCGACTATCATATACCAGTTACTCAGCCAAGGGTCCGATTTGAACAATTTGAATGAGTATATTGGTATCGATTTACAATTTTACAAAATCATTTGAAATGCGGCTGCTAGTCAGATTTTAGCGTTGAAGATTTTTGTGGGCGTGGCACTTGGCTGAAGCAAAAATGGTCTTCATGGTCACCAGTAGATTGCGTATGAAGAATTTTTATTCTCTCTCTCCTTAAAAAATGTGGTTGCCCGATTCCGATTTTTAAACAAGCGCCATCTATTGGGGAAAAATTTAATTGCTTATAACTCATTAAAAACTTATGAGCAATTAATTTTAAAAATATTCTGGTGTTAGATGGATATTAATAATCAAAATAAAATCTAAAGCGCTAGACAGACCTTAGCTTAGTTAGCGATTGTGGGCATTAGAGTGGGTGAGTGAAAACAAAGGAAACTAATTCTAAAACTCCAACCCTCGAAATATTATAGCTTCCGAGATCACAGCGTTTATAAAAAAAGTGCAATCATAATGGTCAAAAATGAGACAATTCCTTCAGGTCTAAATGCATGGCGCATACATAAAGCTTTTATGAGAATCGAGGAGGACAGCGCTGCAGTATCAAAACAAAATGTAAGAATGAGACAATTCCTTCAGGTTTAAAGTTTTTGGCGTCATAATAAAGCCTTTAAACGTACATATTGAAACCTTAAAAAAAATATTACGATTGGAGCGATTCGAAAATTTTTTGTAATGTAGAATTTACAAATAAAAAAAGATTAGCTACTTAGAAGTTTGTAACGCAGTGAAGGAGACGTTTCCGACCCTATAAAGTATATATATTCTTGATCAGGATCAATAGGGGAGTCGATATAGCCATGTCCGTCTGTCCTTCTGTCCGTCCGTTTCAATACCGTTTGCGAGCTCAGTTTAAAAGCTAGCGATCTGAAACCTTCACACTCTTCCTAAAACATGTGTACGCAGATCAAGTTTGAAAATCGCCCCTATCGGACGTCTATATCCTATAGCTCCCATAGGAACAATCGGATATATCTAGCAAGAATGGATGATATTTCGCGCAGTGTAAAAGCTATTGACATGAATCTTTCCAAATCGAATTTTTTTATGCATACCTTAATCAGGGTAAAAGCACGTAGCGATCGGACGTCTATATTCTATAGCTCCCATAGGAACAATAGGGTAAAATCGGTCCAAATTTTATGTTATTCAGAATATTTCGCGCTGTGTAAAAGCTATTGCTATAAATTTTTTAAAATCGTATTTTTTTATGCATTCCTTCATCAAGGTAAAAGCGCGTGCTGATCGGACGTCTATATCCTATAGCTTCCATAGGAACAATCGGATAAAACTTTCAAGAATGGAAGATTTTAAATCTTTCCAAATCTTATTTTTTTATGCATACCTTGATCAGGGTAAAAGCGCTTGGCGATCGGACGTCTATATCCTATAGCTCCCATTGGAACAATAGGGTGAAATCGGTTAAAATTTAATGATTTTTAGGATTTTTCGCACAGTATATAAGCAATTGACATTAATCTTTCCAAATCGTATTTTTTATGCATACCTTGATTAGGGTAAAAGCACGTGACGATCGGACGTCTATATCCTACAGCCCCCATAGGAACAACAGGGTGAAACCGGTCCAAATTTGATGATTTTGTGAATTTTTCGCGTAGTGTGTAAGCTACTGACATAAATTTTTCCAAGTCTTATTTATTTACGCATATCTTTATTAGGGTAAAAGCGCTTGCCGATCGGTCGTCTATTTCTTATAGCTTCCGTAGAAAAAATAGTTAAAGGCTGCGAAAGTATCCCTTTTTTTCTATTTTTCTATTACATGTTTGCAGTATAAAAGCAATTGCTACTTTTTCAGTTTTAGCGATTTCGGTCTGCAAGTCTGCAAGGGTATTAAAACTTCGGCTTGCCGAAGTTAGCTTCCGTCCTCGTTTCTTCTGAAATTACGACTTTGGCGCCGTCTACGATGGTCCTTTCAATGGCTCCATAGATGATGTGTATTTGCCGGGCATCTTGGGTCGGGTATAATTGTAACAGGTATTCGACACGCCCGATGTAACCACCTAGGTCGGCGGGATTGCCATCAAAGTAGGGCAACTCCTTTACTTGACCAATTAATTGATTCAAATGGAGTTCCGATAATTGGATTGGGGTTGCCATTTTTTGGTTTTGTCAAAGTTTTAATATTTCACTTTTAAATTATTTAATTTTTAAGTGGTTTTTGACCGAATTGGATTTTTATGTTTTTTGTGTTTTTCAATATTTAACTTGAAATTATTTAATTTTTAGTGGTATTGACCGAATTGGATTTTCACTGGTTTACGCGACTTGTGTCCTTAAACGGTTTCTGATTTATTCGCACTAGTATAATCCCTAAGACCAGTTTAAACCGATGTTTAACTTTTCACTAGAAATCCTACCGGCTACGCCAATTAAATGCTTTTACCATAAGTTTAACAAAAAAAAACGAGGACGGAAGCTAACTTAGGCAAGCCGAAGTTTTAATACCCTTGCAGACTTTGCAGAAATTGCTAAAATTGAAAAAGTAGCGAAAGGAATAAGGAATACATAAATAAAATAGATTTGCATAGTTTCATGTCAATAGCTTTTCTCCTGCAAAAATGTCAAATATAATAGAAAAAAAGGGATATTTTCATTATTATTATAATGTTATTTCTTTCTCCTATTTCCGTTACTTTATACGGACCTGTATATTTAGGATCTATCTTATGACCTGTCTCGTTTTTTAATAAAACTTGGTCACCTACTGATATAAATATATACCTTACTTTATGATCGTATATTAGTTTATTTCTATTCTTATTTGCTTCTAACATAACTCTAGCTCTTTTATAGGCTACTTCTAATCTATACTTACTTTCCTTAGCATAGTCATCTATATTATATAGTGCTTCTACATTGTCTATGCTATTAAATGTTTCGGTAAATTACTTGTTTTACCGAATACTAGCTCATATGGACAATAAGTATGTGCCATAGAGGGGGTCGTGTTGAAACAAAAGACAAAATATTGAAGCCATACGTCCCAATCAGTTTTATCAACCGATATGTAAGATCTTATGTACTCATTGAAAGTTCTATGACTTCTTTCTATTGTTCCAACTGTCTGGTGGTGGTGTGCTGTGGATGTAATATTTTCAATATTCAAATATTTGCACAAATCGTCTATAATTGAATTCTTATATTCTGTTCCCATGTCCGTAATGACGTCTTCATTGGACCGTACTTCAGGATAAAAGATTCAAATATTGCTTTAGCGACAGTATTAGCATTTTTATTCGGAACAGGTATGGCAACTAAATACTTAGTTAAATCACATATTAAAGTGACTGCATACTCATTGCCATTTTCTGATTTTGGTAGTGGACCAATTGTGTCCACTATCACTCTGTCGAAAGCATTTATTGGTGTGTCTGTAATTGTTAAAGAGGTCTTTGTGTGTTTAGTTATTTTGGCTTTCTGGCATTTTTTACATTTTCTTACGTACTCAGTTATATCTTTAGACATACTTTCCAGTAATAGTGTCTTTTTACTTTGGCCAAAGTTTTTGATATGCCAGTATGACCTCCTTGAATTGGATCATCATGAAATGTAGACAAAATTGATTCTTTTTCTTTTAAATTTGTTATTTGGGTCACCGGGTTGAGTAGCGCTACTCTTAATGTTTTCAAGATTTTATTGCCCATTAATTTGAAATTATCTATTGAAGTATGTTCAAAGATATTTTCCCACGGTGCCACTTTGAGTTGGCTGATTTATGTATAAACGGCTTGCATTTCAAGCCTTTGGAAAAATTGATCTAAGTCAATAACTCCATTAGTATATAAATCGCTAACATCATATCTTGCAGTAATTTTTCTGCCTTGTTTAAATAAACATAACGTATTTTTTATCTGCAAGGTCACTACTTTACGTTGGGCTTGGAAGCTTTATTTAGAGATTGCATAGGCAATTCTTGTTCTTGATTTTCCGCGCGGAATTTTTGTCTACTTTGATATCTAGTAGTGACTTTTAATATATTTCCCGTTATATTTTGTAGATCTTTGATGGTTATCCTTGATATCGCATCAGCTACATAATTATCTTTTCCCTTTAAATATTCGACTGTAAAGTCGTATTCTTCTAGTTCGAGCCTCATACGTGTCAGTTTAGAACTGGGGTTGATCATTGAGAAAAGGTATGTTAAAGGTATATGGTCTGTTTTTATTAAGAAGATTTTTCCATATATATATGGTCTGAAATGTAATATCGCCCAATGAATTGCAGCTAATTCCTGCTCAGTAGTACATTTGTTACTTTCACCTGTTGTAAATGCTCTTGATGCGTATGCAATGGGAAGTTGGAGACCATTATGGTTTTGAGTTAAAACCGCTCCACATGCTTGCTTACTTGCATCTGTTATTATACAGAATTCTTTAGTGAAATCTGGATATTGTAGCAAGGTAGGTTCCATAAGTTTTGTTTTTAAGTATTGAAATGCATATTCACACTCATCCGTCCATTTAAAAGGAACATTCTTTTTACATAATCTTGTTACAGAATGCTATGAAACGTCTAGCACTGTCCGCGTCGTGCGGAACTGGGTAGTTCATAATGACATCGTATTTCTTGTCATCTGGAAGTAATCCTTTATCAGTGCATTTATGACCTAGAAAAGTCACTTAATGAACATTTTTCTGGATGTAACTTTAGGTTGTATTTCCTACATTTCTCAAAAACATCTGTTAAGTTCTTAAGCATATGTTTTTCGGAACAACCAATTACTATTAAGTCATCCATATAAAGGAATGCTTGAGAAGGTTCTAGACCAGAGAACGCAATAGTCATCATCCTCTGAAACGAATTAGGAGCTATTTTAATCCGAAGGGTAATCGCGTGAAGCGATATGAGCCGTTGCTCGTTGAAAAAGACGTTATATCTCTTGAACCTTTTTCTAGTTCAATTTGATGGAATCCTGACATTAAGTCAAGACATGAAAAGTATTTTGCTCGACCTAGTTGATCTAAAATATCATCAATTCTAGGTAATGGGAATTTATCAGATAGTAATTTTTTATTAATTTGGCGGTAGTCAATTACTAATCGCCATTTCTTTACATTTGACCCGGGGGATGATTTCTTAGGAACAAGTAACAATGGGCTATTATATTCGGATACTGACGGTTCGACAATCCCGTCAGAGATTAATTTTCCTACTTGCTTTTGTATTTCGTTCACCTGACTATGTGGGCTTCGATAGTTCTTTATATATACTGGTTCATCATCTTTTAATCTCAGTTTCTGTTTATAAAAATTATTTGTGGTTACTGATTCGGTTTCCAATCCGAATATATCGCAATACTGGGTGCATAAGCTAGAAAGCTGTGACTTGAACTGTGGAGGGAAGTTTTTTGAAAGTTGTGATAGTACGGATTTTTTTCTATTGTCTGGATTTGTGTTGACTACATCGTAGTTCGAAAGTGATTCATATGTTAGGTTATCTGTACTGACTACTTGGTCGGTATTTGTTGTGTTTATTAATCTTATGAAGGCATTATTGGATGTTGCTATCGTATTTGGAATTAATACACTGTCTTCTTTTGAATTAAGTTCAATTTTCCGAATAACTTGGGATCTTGCTGGCAGAAGTATTGAATTATTGCCAGAACTATGAGCTATTGGTACATTTGTAAGGATGTTTCTACGGCTGGGATGGAGCTCAGTCTCCCCAGGATCCTTTACAATCGAATTTGTAAATAAGCGGGGACGAGTTGAGGCGGGCAATCTGGACGCAGTCGCCGATGCGCGCGGTGAGCCTTATTGGTGGGTCAGATCAGGCGTTTGGGACTCGGATTTGGGCCGGACGCGAACGAGTGAAAGCCGTCACGTGCGTGCCGGAGGAGGCACAGTGGGGGGATTGGCCCGTACCACTGTGTCAACTCCCGCCGCCTGTTTCACGCCCACGCAGAGGAATCGTCTCTAAACATGGACAGAAGTCAGCGCTCCCAGTTCTGGGACAGGCTCCCACTGTTCGGGATGGGTGTGCGTCGGTCGAAACCGAGACGGAAAGCTATGCAAGCGGAGAGAAAACCCGTACTTGCACGCCTTCACGTCTGTGCACGAGGTTGCCACCAAAGTCCAGTTGCGCAGAGGAATCTTCTCGAAAACGCAACCGGCTTGGCTTGGGCCACTGTTTGGCACACGCGGGTCGGGTTCGGGTTACTTGAGGCTTGGGTGTGTCGACCGGAATCGCGACGAAAAGCTATGCAAGCGGAGAGAAAACCCGTACTTGCACGCCTTCACGTCTGTGCACGTGGCTGTCACCAAGGTCCAGTTGCGCAGAGGAATCTTCTCGAAAACGCAACCAGCTCGGTTTAGGCCACTGTTTTAGCACACGCGGATCAGGGCTCTGAGGTCCGGGAAGAAATAAATCCAACTCGGTGTATGTTCGCTGTTCTTATTGTCCGTGTTTTCGTTTTATTTTTCTTGGTTATCTTTGTGGACTTTTCTTCCTCTTTTCTATCTGTATATTTTCCCTAGCCGCACTATTTTCTTTCCCTGTCTCTCCCTATCTCTCTCACACTCTACTCACTAGGGTCCTTCGTCCTGATCCTTGATGTCCTGCGGGTCCTTGGTGTCCTGCGTGTCCTTTTGCGTGGTTTCCTCTGGCTTCGATGCTTGTTCCTGGACTGGTGGCGAATGAAAGAGAGCTGGACTAGCAGCCGCCGGGTTTATATAGCCAGCCGGGTCCTCGCTTCTCAACACTGGAACCGTGCGCAGGTCGCCTAAGCCGATCGTGTGTAGATCGCCTATCTCGCTGAGTAGAGTGCCTGATCAGCTGAGATCCTACATTAAATAACGGCTGTTTGAACTAACGGCCGAAGTTCTTTTGAACTTAACGGCTCTTTTGGCTTCTTGCCTGCCTCCGTGGCCTATCCTATCTTAGTACTAGTTCTTTTTCTTATTGTCTACCAATATGTACATCTTAAATTACTATCTTATCATTATTAACTTATTGTCTACCAATATTTGTGGGAATGTGGGCAAGCTTTTACGGTGCCTCACACCCCCCCCTTACGACGGGATGGCGAAGCGAGATGGCGATGCCGCGTCGGGCCGTGATCGTGACGCGGAATCGGTGTTCCCGGTGGTGCCGCAGGAAGCGGACGTTCGTGCGGTCGTGGGTCTCCACGTACTCCACGATGGCGCGGGGGAGACGGCGCCCGTTCGTGTCCACCCTCCACGCTGCCGGTGCGATGACCCAATCATCCTCTTCGAGGATTTGCTCCACCCCCGGGTGCTCCCGTAACGCCTGCAGGAGGGCGTCATCCTCTGGTCCGGCCGGGAAGAGACCCAGGTCAATGATGTCGGCGTCCTCCGTGTCGTCGGGCCTCGCTATGGGGTCGCAGGCACCTCTGTCTCTACCCAGTTCCGGTCCCGTCGGGTGGAGATCGAGCCAGCTGATCATCTCTACCCTCGGGATGCTGCTCCCTGGAGTGAGTGGGATTAGTCCGTCCACGGTGGCTTCCCTAGGACTCGGTGTCCGAGGGCTCTCAGGGGAGGCGGGCAGTGGCGTAGCTTGCCTGCCCTCCCGTTCGGGGTGCCGGTCTTGAGCACCCGAGCTTCCAACCTCGGGGATTCCCCTTCCCGGGGTAGCTGGAAGTGGCTCGCTTTGTGCTGCGGTCGTCTGGGGACTCGGGGTCCTGGCTTCGGCTTCTGCTTGCTGCGTGTCCCGCGTCGTCTGGCAGCCCGGTGTGGGATCCGTCCCTTCCTCGCCTTCGTCCATCTGGGGCGACTCGGCAGCCACGGCCTCCGCGTCGGCGTCGTCGCTCAGGGATCCACTCACCGAGGTACCCATAAACGAGTCCCCGGTGGCATCGGCTTCCCGTGAGGCGGTCGAGGCGGTGGGGGTGCGTGGCCGTGCTGCGTAATCGGCCCAAGCATCGTTGGCCTCCGCTAGTGAGCACTGGCGGGGCACGGGTGGGCCTCCAGTCGCGAAGCGGCCATCCCCTCCGACTGACGAGTCGTCTGTGGACGGTGCCGGGTGTGGTACCCAGGCCTGACTCTCCTGGACGCATCTCTCCTCAAACCCTCAGCGAACGCCGGCGTCACTACGCTCTCCAACCAAGCGGTCATTAAGTAGTAGGACGTGCTGTACCCGACTGCTGGGGATTCTGCGACGTTTAACCGCGCCAGCCTCGCTGTAGTCAGTCCCCTGGTGTCGGGCTCAACATCTCGAGCTGGTGGCTCCTCCTCCTGCCTTGGTGGTCCGTTTGATCCACTGCTCACCTCGCATTCGTACGACGGGTCGACTGGGATTGTGGACTGGGAGTCGGCATCTCCGTCGCGGACAAGAGGTGGGGGCGGCGGTGTCCCGGCCGGGTCGAACGGCGGCGACGCGATGCGCTCCGCGTACTCCGATAGCCCGGAGTCGGTGCTGTTGGTGACAGCTGGTGGTGAGGAAGAGCGGGTGGAGTCGCTCCCTGGGCGGTATTCATACTCCTCGTTTTCGGACATGGCGAAGGCGTGCTAGTAAATGTAACGTATTAGCTTAGGTTTTGTGTGTGAATCCTACCTATAGTGCGGCTGAGATACTTATGGTTCTAGATTACAAGTTCAGAGTTCTTAGCTTACTTGGCGGCTTAACCTAACTATGGCAGCGCGGGTGCCCCTCTTGACTCACGTGACCCCGCTCGATGTTGGTTTATTCGAAGTGTACTCGTCGCTGGGTGGCTTTCTTGGGCTGGGTACGCTGCTCAGTGACTTGGACATCCTGGTTGTTCTGCTGGTCGAGTGTCTCCTGCTGGTCGCCTAGAGCTTGGGAGTCTTCTGGATCCACGTTCGGGGGTTCGGAGGCGAACGCTTCTGTGTAAGGCTCTGTCTCGTTGTCCGTTGTATCTTCTTCGTCGTCGGCTTCTCCGGTCCTGTACTCTTTGAGATCTGGGAGACTGGCAGTCCGCCGTTTCATAGAGCCCGCAGTTGTAGGCGCACTACGTTCTGTGACAGGAACTTCACCACTTTGTATGGTCCGGTGTACTTCGGAGCCAACTTGGCGTTGAATCCCTCGCTGGCCTTGGACAGGTGATGGGTACGGACCAGCACCCATGATCCCACCAACGGTCGCCAAGCTCGCCGACGTAAATTGTAGTACCGTTGCTGTTCCTGGGATGCCCGCTCGTTGTTCTCTCGTGCGATGGCATATGCCTCCTGTAATCCTTTAGCCCGGTCTTCGGGTGGCTGTGGGGTGTTACTAGAGCTCGGCGTCACCTTGTCGTACCAGGCCCCCGGCAGGCGTGGCTCGCGGCCCTGGACTAAATAGGCGGGGCTGAATCCCGTGCTGTCCGAGATGCTGGAATTCACTGCGAGCGAGATCTCTGGCAGTAGTTGGTCCCAGGATCGCTGGTCGTCCGCGGTGTATTGGGCGATCATCGTTTTGATCGTCCGGTTCGCACGCTCGGTCGGGTTCTGTTGCGGCGAGTACGGAGCCGTGTACTGAATCTGGACGCCGGTCCGTTTGCAGAGTGCCTTGAACCCTCGACTCGTGAATTGCGCGCCGTTGTCGCATATCAGCGTGGGTGGGGTTCCGAATCGGGAGAGGATGCGCTCTCGGAACGCCAGTTCCAGCTGGGCCGTCGTCGCCTTCCGCAGCGGTATGATCTCGACCTATTTCGAGAAGACGTCCAGGAAGACCAGCAGCATTGTATTCCCGCGACGAGACCGGAGTAGGGGTCCGATGAAGTCTGCGCTGACCATTGTGAAGGGTTCCTCTGGGCGACGGGTGAGCATCTTCCCCGCGGGCTTGAGCTGACTCACCTTGAACCGCTGGCAGGTCTCGCAGCACCTTACGTGTCGTCGAACGTCTCGATGCATTCCGGGCCAGAAATAGCGCTGTCCAACTCGTCGGATCGTCTTGCGGATCCCTAGATGCCCTGCCGAGGGGTGGTCGTGGCACTCTTCCAGCACGTGTCGTCGGTGCTCCGTGGGAACGCACAGCTTCCATGGGCTGATGCCTTCGTCGGGTGCTGGATCGCCGAGGTGGCGGTACAGCTGTCCGTTCTCTCTGGCGAAGTCCGGAAACTTTTCCGGTTGGGCGTCGATTTGTTCCAGTTTGGCTCCACTTGCATGGTGATAATGCTTCCTGTAGCTGGTGGAGCGTGTCCAGTGGTTGGCGCGACAGTGCATCAGCGACCACGTTCTGGTTACCCTTCCTGTAGTGCACGTCGAATTGGAACTGCTGGAGTTCCAGCGCCCAGCGAGCGATACGCCCGGTCGGGTTTTCAATGGTATTCAGCCATTTCAGGGCTAAATGGTCCGTGATAACATCGAACCGATACCCTTCCAGGTAGCACCGGAGTTTCCGAATGGCCCAGACGATGGCGAGGCATTCTTTCTCGGTGGCCGAGTAGTTTTCCTCGGATTTCACCAGTCGCCGGCTAGCGTACGCCACCACTCGTTCGCCTTCTTCGGCTTGCTGCGTCAAGACTACTCCGAGCCCGTAGTCGCTGGCGTCGGTTTGCAACTGGAACTTCCGGGTGAAATCCGGGCATGCCAACACCGGCGCTTCGGTGAGTTTGTTCTTCAGATCTTCGAACGCGAGTTGCTGTGGTTCCTCCCAGAGCCATCGTTTCCCCATCCGTAGCAACGTGGACATCGACTGCACTATGGCGGCGAAGTTGGGTACGAATCGCCTATGAAGCGACTCCCAGACATCGCCGCAGCTCCTTGCAATTTGTGGGGGGTTGAAGCCCCTTTATGGCCGCGATCTTGTCCGGATCGGTCTGGATACCAGCCTCACTGATCACATGCCCCAAGTATACTAGGCTTCGGCAGAAGAACTTGCACTTGGCCCGGTTCAGCCGTAGGTTGGCATTCCGAAACCGCTTGCATATGTTCCTCCCGCGTAGCTCCTGTGACGATGATATCGTCTAGGTAGGCAAAAGCGTGAGGCTCTAGGTCCGGCCCGATGACGCTATCCAGGGCCCTTTGAAACGTCGCTGGAGCCGAATGTAATCCAAACGGCATTACTCGCCACTGGAACAATCCTCGTCCCGGCACGGTGAATGCGGTACAAGCGCGACTTTCCTGCGCCACTGGGATCTGCCAGTAGCCGTTTTTCAGGTCCAGCGTCGAGATATAGCGCGCGTTCCTCAGGCGCTCCAGGATGTGGTTGATGCGCGGAAGCGGGTACGCATCCGGCACGCTGTGTGCGTTTAACTGCCGGAAATCGACACACATTCGCATTTCCCCAGTCTTCTTCCTCACCAGGACAATGGGAGCACTATGCGGGCTCCTTGATGGTTCTATCCTCCCATCCCGGAGTAGTTCATCGACTTGATCACTGATGATCTGCTGCATGGCCGGGTTCTTTGGGAAATACCGCTGCTTCAGTGGCTTTTCGTCCCGCATGACTATTTGGTGCTCCGCGATGTGGGTCACCCCGGCCAATCCGTCGAATTGCTTCAGCTCTTCCTCGAGGAACGCTAGGGTTCGGGGTTCCATAGGCTCGCCGGTGAGTGTCTGTGGCTGCTGTTCGTCCAGACATTCGGCGATGGCGGCGAGATTTGCCGTAAGCTTATCGTGACTGGTCTGGTTTCGGAACGGGTTCCTCTCACGGGCCACTCCTGCATCCGCTAGTGGAGTCAACCCGTACTTGCTGGCCCCTCCGGTAACCGCAGGCGGCGGGAGCTCGGATGACATAGTTGGACCCGGTCGTCCTGGAGGCCGGGAGGGTGGGGCTGGTACCGCTCGAGGGTTCGGGGACGGTGGTGACGACGATGTGGCCGTGGTGGCCCTTGGCGATGATGACGGTGACGACGATGTGGCCGTGGTGGCCCTTGACGATGATGACGGTGGTGACGACGATGTGGCCGTGGTGGCCCTTTTCGATGATGACGGTGACAACGATGTGGCCGTGGTGGCCCTTGGCGATGATGACGGTGACGACGATGTGGCCGTGGTGGCCCTTGGCGATGATGACGGTGACGACGATGTGGCCGTGGTGGCCCTTGACGATGATGACGGTGGTGACGACGATGTGGCCGTGGTGGAACTTGGCGATGATGACGGTGACGACGATGTGGCCGTGGTGGCCCTTGGCGATGATGACGGTGACGACGATGTGGCCGTGGTGGCCCTTGACGACGATGACATGGCTCGAGAGCCCGCTGACGCTGTGGCGTCACTTGACTGCTGGAGTGGATCCCGTGGGTGTCCACCGATTACGACACCCGCTCGGGGTGGGTTCGTGGCTGTCGGGTCTGCAGGCAGTGTCTCGGGCTCGGTTGCCGTCGTTGCATCTCGAGGGGGGCGCCGGAAGGAGTCGCAAGCAAATGCGACCACAGATCAGGGACGCCTGGATGACGCACAAGAAATCGATCCCTAGGATAACGTCGTCCAGGATCGTGGGTAACACCAGGAGGGGTAGCTCGGCCTCTTGCTGGTCCAGTTTGACGCGTGCCCACACGGCTTTGGTGACTTCTTGAGAGGAGCCGTCAGCCAAGGAGATCCGTGTTCGCACTGCCTTCCTGTTAGTGGTGGTGGCCAGAGTTTGGGCCACTCGCTCGCTTACGAAGCTGCGCGACGCTCCAGTGTCCAGCGTGGCCAGGAATGGTCGTCCGTTGATGCTAATCGTCGCTACTATCCGCCCGTCCTTCAGTCGAAGTGGTGGCTTTACGGGTTGGGAAGTGTGCTGGCTGTCCCCGGTCGCTCCCAATTCGAGCGGGGGTGCTGTCCGTTTCCCGACTGCCGACAACAGTTTACTGTCCGCACGCCTCTGCGTCCGCAATCCCAACAGAATGGGCGGGGCGGCCGAGTGCACTCTTTGGCGAAGTGGCCTACCTCTGCGCAGCGGCGGCAGGCACGCTGAATGTCCACCGGCCGGCTATCCTCGTCGGAGATCATGTGATTCGTAACCCCGATGGGCATGGGGACGGCGTTGGGTTCTCTTGCAGTCGTAGTCCTATGGTATGATGGTGACCTATGTGCTTGGTCCGACCCCATGGTGGCGATGTGGGCGAGGGCGGCGTGCCGTATCGAGTCTCGATCCCGTGCGATCTCGTATGCGGTGGCGAGCTGTGTCAGCGTTTCGAGGGTGGAGAACTCGTGGCGACGGATAAAGAACTGATATTCTCCTTTCGAGATCGTCTGCCAGAGTGTACTTCGCGCGTTGCATCATGAGTCTCAGGTCCACAAGAAAGTTCTTGAATGGCTCCTGCGGCTGTTGATACCGGGTGCGGATCGTGTCCTCCAACCTTTGAAAGTACCTCGGAGGCAGGAAGAACTCCAAAAACTCGGTCTTAAATAGAAGCCATGGCACGGAGTGCATGCGATAGGCTCGGTACCAGCCTTCCGCTCTTCCAGATAGTAATCCGGAGATGGCTCTGGGTACGTCGCTGATCCGGACGTAGGCGGCTGCTCCTTCCTCGACTCGTTCCACGAAATGGACCGGGTCCGTTTGTCCGTCGAAGAGGATTCCCCAGCTCCGTAGCTTCTCGGTCAGTACTGCTGCGGATATGGCATCGCGCGGTGCTCGGTCAGTGGAGGCCGTGGTTGCATTCTGGGCTTCCGCGCTGGTGGTCATGCGTCCTGGTGAGGATGACCGCCCGGGTACGATCAGCTTCATGCCCCCTGCTTCCGGCATTGGGGACGTGGACCGTGATTGCACTTCCTTCGCGGATGGTGCCTCGGGATAGAGGGCTTCTAGCTGGGCGAGTCGAGACAGCGTAGCCTGGCCATGCTCTGTCTTCCCGATAAAGTCGGCTAGTCGTGTTCGCAGCTCGGCTACCGTTCCTGCCGTTTCTAATCCGAACTCCTTGAGGAGTCCCTCCAGTTCCTCTTTTCGGCGATATGAGATCCAGCGAACGCCCATGGTGGCCGGCTTTTCCTCACATCCGGTTGCTACGACTAATTCCTCCAGGTTGTCGTCCGGCGTGGGACGTCCTTGGCGTCGGTGTCCAACGACCACGTTGGCGGCGACGTAGAGTGGCCGAAACGAGGCTTAGTGGCGATGTTGAACGGCGTTGATGGCCAGCGACCACGTTGGCGGTGGCACGAAGCGGCCGGGACGAGGCCTAGCAAAGCTGCACTGCGTCGGTGGTGGTCCACGACCACCTTGGAGCGACGTTGAGCGGCCTGGCTGAAATCCGTCGGACGTGTGCGACGACCTTGTTTGCGGCGAAAAAAAAATAGCTCCTAGCGTCGCTGCTGGTGTGCGCGGTGCCCCTTGGTGGCCTAAGCGATGTCTGGCCAGGATTTATATATGCTGGCGTGATCGGCACGCGTGCCGGGGTGGTTTTGTGGCGATGCCGGGCGCTCTGGGTGGCCGGGCGGCTCGGCGACGGCCAGCGGCGTCTTATGGGTCTTTAGGCCATAAATTTGGTGGACTCCGGCTCGTCTTCCACTCGTGCCTGTTCGGGCGCCAGACTGTAAGGATGTTTCTACGGCTGGGATGGAGCTCAGTCTCCCCAGGATCCTTTACAATCGAATTTGTAAATAAGCGGGGACGAGTTGAGGCGGGCAATCTGGACGCAGTCGCCGATGCGCGCGGTGAACCTTATTGGTGGGTCAGATCAGGCGTTTGGGACTCGGATTTGGGCCGGACGCGAACGAGTGAAAGCCGTCACGTGCGTGCCGGAGGAGGCACAGTGGGGGGATTGGCCCGTACCACTGTGTCAACTCCCGCTTCCTGGGGCGCTGTTTCACGCCCACGCAGAGGAATCGTCATTAAACATGGACAGAAGTCAGCGCTCCCAGTTCTGGGACAGGCTCCCACTGTTCGGGATGGGTGTGCGTCGGTCGAAACCGAGACGGAAAGCTATGCAAGCGGAGAGAAAACCCGTACTTGCACGCCTTCACGTCTGTGCACGTGGTTGCCACCAAAGTCCAGTTGCGCAGAGGACTCTTCTCGAAAACGCAACCGGCTTGGCTTGGGCCACTGTTTGGCACACGCGGGTCGGGTTCGGGTTACTTGAGGCTTGGGTGTGTCGACCGGAATCGCGACGAAAAGCTATGCAAGCGGAGAGAAAACCCGTACTTGCACGCCTTCACGTCTGTGCACGTGGCTGCCACCAAGGTCCAGTTGCGCAGAGGAATCTTCTCGAAAACGCAACCAGCTCGGTTTAGGCCACTGTTTTAGCACACGCGGATCAGGGCTCTGAGGTCCGGGAAGAAATAAATCCAACTCGGTGTATGTTCGCTGTTCTTATTGTCCGTGTTTTCGTTTTATATTTCTTGGTTATCTTTGTGGACTATTCTTCCTCTTTTCTATCTGTATATTTTCCCTAGCCGCACTATTTTCTTTCCCTGTCTCTCCCTATCTCTCTCACACTCTACTCACTAGGGTCCTATGTCCTGATTCTTGATGTCCTGCGGGTCTTGGTGTCCTGCGTGTCCTTTTGCGTGGTTTCCTCTGGCTTCGATGCTTGTTCCTGGACTGGTGGCGAATGAAAGAGAGCTGGACTAGCAGCCGCCGGGTTTATATAGCCAGGCGGGTCCTCGCTTCTCAACACTGGAACCGTGCGCAGGTCGCCTAATCCGATCGTGTGTAGATCGCCTAACTCGCTGAGTAGAGTGCCTGATCAGCTGAGATCCTACATTAAATAACGCCTGTTTGAACTAACGGCCGAAGTTCTTTTGAACTTAACGGCTCTTTTGGCTTCTTGCCTGCCTCCGTGGCCTATCCTATCTTAGTACTAGTTCTTTTTCTTATTGTCTACCAATATGTACATCTTAAATTACTATCTTATTATTATTAACTTATTGTCTACCAATATTTGTGGGAATGTGGGGCAGCTTTTACGTTGCCTCACACATTAATTGGAAATTTTAAATTATTGGGTCTAATTATGAGCCAATCTTCAGATGGCTTGAAGTCTAATTGACAGTTGTATTTATACCCGTTACTCGTAGAGTAAAAGGGTATATTGTATTCGTGCAAAAGTATGTAACAGCTAGAAGGAAGCGTTTCCGACCCTATAAAGTATATATATTCTTGATCAGGGTCACTAGCCGAGTCGATATAGCCATGTCCGTCTGTCCGTCTGTCCGTCTGTCTGTCCGTCTGTCTGTCTGTCCGTATGAACGCTGAGATCTCGGAAACTATAAAAGCTAGAAGATTGGCATTTTGCATGCAGATTCTAGAAGTTCCTACGCAGCGCAAGTTTGTTTCAAAAAGGTGCCACGCCCCCTTTAACGCCCACAATCGCTTATATACGATTTTAAAAATTTTAATATTTCGGAAAAGTAAAAATGCAATTTTATTGTGTTTATCAATACCTATCGAAATGTAGAAGAAATTTTTCAAATCGGACCATTCGTTAAAAAGTTATGCGTGATCAAAGTTTCTATCTCCATCTCCCTCGCACTCCCTTTACCTGAGTAACGGGTATCTGATAGTCGGGGCACCCGACTATATCGTTCTCTCTTGTTTTTAATAAAGTCGATGCCTAATATTCCATCGCATGGAATAGGGAAATGTGAATTTACGATATGAAAATCGTGTGGAATTATGTATTTAGTTGTCTGTATCTCCATAGAAACTAAACCTTGGGATTTGGTTATTTCTTTACTTATGCCTTTTATGTCTATGATGTAATCATCTTGGATGTTTTGGAAGTTATCCGAAGTTTCATTTAAAATGGAAATGTCTGCACCTGTGTCTATTAAAAAGATAAGTTCTTTTCCAGTAGCTACATTGAAAAATGAAACGAATATATTTTGGCTGAGATTAATGGTGTGAACTCTGACTTCTTTTATTGTTGAGTATTTAAAGGGCTTTGAGAGTTTTCCGCGATTTGAGCCGCGCTGTGGATAGTTCTTGAAATATAGGACGGTGTTTGACTGTCCAGTTGCTTCAGTGCAACTATTGACAAATTTGTAAACGGCATCGTTCATAGTACTAAAGGTGCCAGCTTGCATGATAAGTTTTACCTTATCAATTGAGCAATTTTTAGTCATGGCCTTGACAGCATGTTGCGTGGAATAACTTCTGGCTAGCTCTAAAGGTAAACCATCTGTTATATATGCACCTTCTAAGGCTTTCATCATCTGCTCAATTTCTTGTGTGAATTGGCTAGCAGTTTTATTGCGCTGCTGTAGGTTCATCAGCTTCGCTGATAATACTTCTACAGTTTCGCCTTTGACGTTGCCTCTTAGTCTGGAAATCACTTCAGTAATTGTTGTTTCATTACCGATTAGTTTTCTGGCGACACCTTTTAGCTTTGTTTTAATTATGGAAACAGCTAATTCTTCGTGCCTTTTATTGATTCTATTATTTGTAAAGCATCAATGAAGCTTGTTAAATTTTCAGCCTTACCATCAAAAACTGGTATAAGCTTGGATGCTGTATTAATAAAATCAATATTTGATTGTGTCATTGTGATAGAGTTACTTATTTTGTTTTCTATTACACTCGAAGTATCTGAATCTGTTGAATTGTCCAGATCAGTGTATATAGCCGGAATAGTAAGATTATTCAAATCGTCATCTTCTATTTTGAGGTTTACTTCGGGAAGCTCTTCTGACTCCGATTCGTTCGTTTCTGTTGATTCCGGGTCAGGTGCAGTGTCAACTGCTATTGGAGTGTTTAAAACGGTTGGTACCGATATTTCTAAACTGAACTTTTGTTTAACAAATATTAAATTAGATCGTAGTCGTATCAAAAGTTTCGATACCTGTGACCAATGATCTTGATTTAATCTTTCCCTGTGATCATGTATTAGCATTCGCGCTTCATTAAAGCACTCTACTAATAATTCAACATGCTTCTTAACCGTGTTCTTTTGGATAGGTCTATTCTGGGTTAGTGACTTGTATGATCTGTCAAAATTAGTTTTAATGTTTTATAATTCCCCGTACAATTTGTTCCATTCCATGCCTTTAGTTTAGCCATAGTTTGTAAGACCATAAATGCTCACTGAAGTTGCTGAAACTAATTGCAGAATTCTTTCTTTAAAGAGAATGTCCCTATCATACGTGTCTCTAATTGCTTTTAGTGTAGCCATTTTTATTTAATATATATTTTTTATTTTTATTTATTCATTTTTATTGTATTCCATTTTCTTATATTTTATGTGTTAACATTTATGAAATATATTTACCATCTGTTTTCACTGTTGTTTGTGCTGTTTTTTTTTTATTTTATTTTTTATTTATTTATTTTGCTGCTTATATTTTAACCAGGTCATTTCCCCGGCTCATATACCTTTTTTTCAGACAATTATTATGCAGCTTGTAAATTTTGTAAAAGAAAGTGACGCACATGATAACAACAATGATTATCAAGAGTATATGTACCCAATATAGATTGATTTTGCTAGATTCTACCTTGTTGATGACATTGGCAGTGGAATCCACTGTTTTTATGTCCAAAGTCATTTTGGTGCGTTTTGCATATACTTTTATTTTATGTGTATAAAGTGTTTTATTAAAATTATTATGATCTTCTATTGAAAATTTACTTATCGCATTACTGCGCATTTAAATTAACAAACTTCCTACCTAGTTTTTTGCATAGCTTTACGGGCTACACATCTAATCGGGCAGAAAAGGTTCCGCTCAATTTTACAAAATATTATATTCTATAAAAAAAATTTGCATCGTAGTGCAATCAAAAAAATTATGCAACGCAGTGCATGGGTAAAAAAAAATTTTTGCTTCCAGCTTGGTTGGTTTCTCTTTCTTCCTTCTACGTCAACTGGTCGTCGCCGGTTTGGCTACGCTGACGCTCCTTCGAAGGCGCAGGAGGCGGTCGTGCCTCCCACGCTTGATATCTGCTGCTGCTGTCCTGGGCCTATGGGCTCAGGCGGTACCGGTGCTGGTCTTCGCACTGGTCTTCGGCTTCATGCATGCGGAATTGCATGCCGCAAAGTTGAGAGGTCCGGGGCAGTCGGTCGGGCAGACTTGTGGTCGTTTCGGCAGTGGCTTGGGAATATTTGGTTTCGTTATTAGTTTTTCATTTATTATTTGTATTTGGGTTGCTGAGTGAGTTGTGCCTTCTGGTACTCTATTTTGGAGGGTTTCCTTTAAAAATTCAAGCTCATTATAAAGTTTTTGCGCCGTCGTCCACGCGGGCGGTGTTGATTGAGCAAATAGCAGCCACTTTATGCGGGCTATTCTTTTATTAATTTTATTCTTCTGACCTCCACGTACCATCACGCACACTCTACTCACTCAGACGTGTTTTTTTTGTGTATATCCTCCTTGTATCCTCATTGTATTATTAATCTTTCCGATTTGCTGCTCCTTGTGACTCTAGTCACGGTCGCCATGAAATAAGTTTATTCTATTTGGTTCCATTTTGTGTTTTTTATTTAGTAGGAGCAGCAAAGGTGCCGCTCCAACGATCAAAATGTCTCTGTTCTTTTACAATATTCTTTAAGTCTAATTAAGGCTAAGTCCCGTAGCTGCGCTGCTCGCAGGCGGCGGCAGAGAGACGGCTATGTACCTATATATTATATGTATTAAATTATGCTCTCTTAAGCTGGAGCGCGAGGGTATATGGAGGGTATATGCATGCACTTGAGTTCGGCCGGCGCGTGTAACAGAATGCTGACACTTGCACTTTCTGTGAGCGCGCCGATCGACTCGTGTTCGGCCACTTGGGTTTTTTGACCGGGCCTTTATGAATGCACTGCAACAAAGTGTTACAGTGTGTTTACAGTAGATATTCAATATATGCGCATACTACAGGCTCTCATATAGTTGCAGAGCTTCTTTGTTAAATTTTCTTATTATTATGTGTGCAAAAACTATATCAACTTCGTCGGAAATTTGTGCCTTTAATTTTACCATGTGAATTGACTCATTAATAGTGTTAATAAACATTCCTAATTGCATTCAGATTTTGAAGGTCAAGAAGGCGATTAATCTGATCGGAAAAAATTGTCCTCATATTTTCATACCGCTTGGTTAACAATTCCCAAGCGGCCTCATAATTTTCTCCTGATCCTAACAATAAGTGAGAAACCATATTTCTGGCTTCTCTCATAAGTGATATTTTAAGGTAATTGAATTTTAAGGTAGGACTGAGATCCTCCTTTAAATGTATGAGTTCATTGAATAACTCATATAATAGGTCCCAATCTTTGGAGTCTACATAATATGTGGGTACCTGAATTTTAGACAGCGTTGGCAGATCATTGATTTTATGATTTGCAACTTCTACCTTTTCCGGCACCATTTCAAATAGGCGCGCGCGAGGTTACCAGTATTGATCAGCAAGATCAGTCCGCTGACCAGTCGGGGCGACAGTATCGATAAGTTATCGCAATCACCCGTGAACAAGCGCGCGTGCTGTTAAGCGCAAAGCGTGCGATTAAGGGCAAGCTTAGTTCTGTTAATAGCAAAAAGCGTGCTGTAAAGAGAAAAAGCGTGTAGACGTGGAACCGCGATCGACGGAGATCGGTCTCATTCTTTTGCGGCAGCCGAGCTACTCAGACCAGGAGGACAACATCAGCAGCAGGAAAACACGCCATACCAAGCTATAGAGTAAGACAAGAAGCAGAGACTAGAAACCCACATACTGAGTGCGAAGGTTAGGGAGAAATAATAAGTGAATAAAAGGAACATAAAGTTGTGAAATTTAAACCCCCAAGCCTGGCTACTAAAATTTAGTGAACTTCGCTGAGAGTTTTCGGGTCGGCTAGGTTACCGTATTGCGTTTCCGAGGTTTATTTTCTCTACGCAACGCTGACACCAAAGCTACCCAAGTGCTACTCCAGTTCGGGCAAGTTCTCGGACGCCAAAGCGCCCGCGTTCCTATTCACGTCGGACAAGTTGCCGTATTGCGTTTCCGAGGCTTACTCTGCGCAAAACGAGCGCTTGCCGGACGGGAAAATTTCCGTCGATTTCCCTCCGTTCCCCCCCGATCTCCCACGCTTAGGCCCAGTCGAAATCCGCGCGAGTTAAATTAGTGGCGGCCCGACGACGACGCTGTCGTTCGCGTCGGACAAGTTCCCGTATTGCGCTTCCGAGGCTTTCTCTTTCTTTTTCTGAACGAAAACCACATCGATGTTATCTTGCTGGCAGAAACGCTTCTCACCAGTGAATATAACTTTCAAATGGTGAGACGGGCACACACTAACACAAAACTAACCTTGAAATCGAACAGCTTGTTTTGGAGAAAAGATGTTTGAGACGTGCTTGGCAAACCAGCAGATCACTATCCTCCAAACAAAGTCTTAAGGAAGCTGGTCGCCGACTGACCAGGGCTCTAATGCAAGAAGAACTAACAGCACAAAGCCAGTACATTGTGAATCTTTCACCCACCAGTACTATGCATCCCTTGTGGAGGGCCAAATCTTAATGCGCCGGCCGAAACAGTAATTCCCATAAGAGACTCTTCAGGCAGCTGGGCCAGAAGCGACAAAGACAGAGCTTTTACATTTGCTTTACACCTTCGAAATGTTTTCCTGCCGAACCCTGCAACTAATTTATTCGCACTACCGTCGCCGTCAATTCGAATCGAATTTGAGACGGAGCCAATTCTGTTTCAACCAAATGAAGTTGCAAAAGTAATCAGCGAGCAATTGAAACCAAAAACAAGAAAGGAAAGCTAACTTCGGGCGGAGCCGAAGTTGATATACCCTTGCAGAATACTCTGTAAATTATATTCTCCAAAATTATTCATATGATGCAACTTAATACTCATAAAAAATCCCAACTTTCTAACTTTAAAAACACCAAAGTTATGGCATTTCCAATCGTTCAGTTATATGGCAGATATAGGATATAGTCGGCCGATCCTTATGAAGTTTGGTAGGTCGGATTGATTGGCTAAAAATAAAACCCATAGAAAATCCCAACTTCCTAACTTTACAAACACCAAAGTTATGGCATTTCCTATCAATCAGTTATATGGCGGCAATAGGATATAGTCGGCCGATCCTTATGAAATTTGGTAGGTCGGATTGATTGGCCAAATATAAAACCCATAGAAAATCCCAACTTCCTAACTTTACAAACACCAAAGTTATGGCATTTCCTATCAATCAGTTATATGGCGGCAATAGGATATAGTCGGCCGATCCTTATGAAATTTGGTAGGTCGGATTGATTGGCTAAAAATAAAACCCATAGAAAATCCCAACTTCCTAACTTTACAAACACCAAAGTTATGGCATTTCCGATCAATCAGTTATATGGCAGCTATAGGATATAGCCGGCCGATCCTTATGAAATTTGGTAGGTGGGATTGATTGGCCAAATATAAAACCCATAGAAAATTCTAGCTTCCTAACTCAACAAACACCAAAGTTATGGCATTTCCGATCAATCAGTTATATGGCAGCTATAGGATATAGCCGGCCGATCCTTATGAAATTTGGTAGGTGGGATTGATTGGCCAAATATAAAACCCATAGAAAATTCTAGCTTCCTAACTCAACAAACACCAAAGTTATGGTATTTCCGATCAATCAGTTATATGGCAGCTATAGGATATAGTTGGCCGATCCCGGCCGTTCCGACATATATACTGCGTGCAAAGGAAAGAAGGGTGTGTGCAAAGTTTCAACTCGATAGCTTTAAAACTGAGAGACTAGTTTGCGTAGAAACAGACAGACGGACAGACGGACAGACGGACAGACGGACAGACAGACGGACAGACGGACAGACGGACAGACGGACATGGCTATATCAACTCAGGAGGTGATCCTGATCAAGAATATATATACTTTATATGGTCGGAGATGTCTCCTTCACTGCGTTGCACACTTTTGACCAAAATTATAATACCCTCTGCAAGGGTATAATAAACCCAGGCGGTGATCAAATAACTGCCAAAATGTTAATCGAACTTCCAAACTGTGCGGTTGAGGTTATTTGTAAACTCTTTAACGGGATTACACGACTTGGCTATTTTCCAAAAAAATGGAAAAAATCGGTGATCATAATGATCCCAAAGCCAGGAAAAGATCACACAATACCAGCTTCGTACAGACCGATAAGTTTCTCGTGTCTGTCAAAACTGCTCGAAAAATACATTTTGACGCGCGTAATCCCATATCTGTAAGAGCACAACGTTATTCCAGCACACCAATTTGGCTTGTGAGAAAGCCATTGAACAATAGAGCAAGTCAACAGACTAACAACAGAAATACAGGCTGCATTCGAGCTTCGGGAATACTGCAGTGCGGTATTCCTTAACGTTGCACAGGCTTTCGACCGAGTCTGGCTTTATGGCCTTTTGCATAAAATCAGAAATATCCTGCCGGGAAACACTCACAGAATACTTGAATCGTACCTTTACAACAGAGCTTCGTCGTGAGATGCAACACTGCAACATCCGACTACTACGCTATAGAGGCTGGAGTTCACCAAGGTAGCGCCCTTGGTCCAACTCTATTTCTCCTCTACACCGCAGATATCCCACGAACGAGCGGCTAACTACTTCTAGTTCCAAATGCCCAATTCAGGCAACAGCACTACTAGCTGATCATCTCGTTGTAGTGGAGAGGTGGTTATCAGACTGGCGTATAAAAATAAATGCGCAAAAGTGTAAACACATAACGTTTACTCTTAACAGACAAACGTGTCCCCCGCTAACCTTGAATAACACGCCACTTCCACAATCTGACGAGCAGCAGCAACATCGACATTATTCAGCGAGCACAATCAAAAATCCTGAGAACTATGAACGACAACATCCACAGAGATCTTGGCATTCTACAAGTAAAATATGAAATAACAAAACAAAAAGCGTCCTACCACACCAAGCTAACTTCTCATCCAAACCAGCTCTCCAGGGGCCTAGCCAGGGTTTCCAACCGGACCCGATTGCAACGCAATGACCTTCCAGCTCAGCAATAGTTATTAGAGCCCCTAAATCTCGCGCCAGTCACCTTGACTGTCAGATAGTTTTTTAATTTAAGATTCTATATACTTATTGTTAGTCTCAATTCAGAGAAGATCCAATAAATAAAATGCAAAATGTTAAAAAAAACGAGGACGGAAGCTAACTTCGGCAAGCCGAAGTTTTAATACCCTTGCAGACTTTGCCGAAATTGTTAAAACTGAAAAAGTAGCGAAAGGAATAAGGTATACATAAATAAACTAGATTTGCATCGTTTAATGTCAATTGCTTTTATACTGCAAACATGTCATAGAAAAATAGAAAAAAAGGGCTACTTTCGCAGCCTTTAACTATTTTTCCTACGGAAGCTATAAGAAATAGACGTCCGATCGGCAAGCGCTTTTACCCTAATCAAGATATGCGTAAATAAATAAGACTTGGAAAAATTTATGTCAGTAGCTTACACACTACGCGAAAAATTCAGAAAATCATCAAATTTGGACCGGTTTCACCCTGTTGTTCCTATGGGAGCTGTAGGATATAGACGTCCGATCGTCACGTGCTTTTACCCTAATCAAGGTATGCATAAAAAAATACGATTAGGAAAGATTCATGTCAATTGCTTATATACTGTGCGAAATATCCTAAAAATCATTAAATTATAACCGATTTCCCCCTATTGTTCCAATGGGAGCTATAGGATATAGACGTCCGATCGCCAAGCGCTTTTACCCTGATCAAGGTATGCATAAAAAAATACGATTTGGAAAGATTCATGTCAATAGCTTTTACACTGCGCGAAATATCATCAATTCTTGCAAGATATATCCGATTGTTCCTATGGGAGCTATAGGATATAGACGTCCGATCGGGGCGATTTTCAAACTTGATCTGCGTACACATGTTTTAGGACGAGTGTGAAAGTTTCAGATCGCTAGCTTTTAAACTGAGCTCGCAAACGGTATTGAAACAGACGGACTGACGGACAGACGGACATGGCTATATCAACTCCCCTATTGATCCTGATCAAGAATATATATACTTTATAGGGTCGGAAACGTCTCCTTCACTGCGTTACAAACTTCTGACCAAAATTATAATACCCTCTGCAAGGGTATAAAAACTGTTCGATGACATCGTAAGTCAACATTAATTTTGATTTAATTATTATTATTGTTATGAATAACTTCGTTCAAGCTGATTAATAATTTGAATTCTTTGCCAACTTGTTATATTTAATTACCACACACTGTAATCATATGCTTATGTTTTGAATTCGCCTTACGCTCTTTTATACATGCAGCTCACACATGTACATACATACATACATATCTCTCTTTGTAATCTCGAAATCGAACATTAAAAATCAGTGCATATTAGACACCGAAACAAGTCGAACGTTTTATTCATTTCTAATAACTCTGCATTCGGCAGAGTCCGCACATTTTGGCGACCGTGACAGGACTCTGCATTCGGCAAGTCCCACCATAAACCACTTCGAATCATTCCCTCTGCATTCGGCGGAGAAATAGATTCCATCAACGCCAGAATAATTGGTGTATTTCGGCACGCAGTGCAGCTCATCGGAGTATTGGCAGTGCGTTTGGCATCAGCGTTGGATCTTCGGAAGCATCGTTGGATCACCGGAATCATCGCCACTGGATCGTCGTGGATACCTGCATACAGAGTATGCGCATCATAACCGTCGCAAGTACAGATTTGGAGACCAAAGAACAGCGGCACAAAGAGGACGAAAAACTGTAAGCTAGACTCGCAAATGCAATCGCGGTTTTGTCATTCCACTCTGAACCAAAGGGCATTGCCCATATACACACATACAAACTTGTGCAGCTGGTCTGCAAATAAATAAGCCAAAAATTGAGTTATTTTCCCAAGCATCGGAGTGTTTTGTTTTCTCCCTCTGAACCAAAGGGCATTGCCAACATATTTGGAATTGCTTCACTCAATAATTACTCCACAATTAGTTTTCGCTAAATAAATCGTTGCAAAAATGACTGATACTCAACTCGTGTCTTTAAGACAACAAAGGAATACAATTCAGCGAAATATAGTTAATCTCAAAGTTCGCATAGAACTGCAGAACGACCTTGCTGCCCTTGAATGCCAGTCGCAAATTTTGGAATCGTATGTTAAACAAATTCTTCAAATTCAATCACAGATCGAACGGCTGGATGCGGCTGACGACGGCCGGCAAAGAATTAGAGAACGTATTCATAGAAACCAAGGCAATTATCATCACTCGTATTTGGGCGTCAAAGAAGGACCGGCCAGAAGATGCAAGTTTCTTTAATTCATCGGCAAATTGCGCAACTGGGCACCATAATCGTTTGCCTTCGTTAAAGCTGCCTAAGTTCGACGGGAAGTATGGTGACTACATGAAGTTTATTACTGCCTTTACTAGCATGGTACATGATGACGCTTCTATATCTGCTGTTGACAAATTTAACTACTTGCTTAGCTGTTTGTCTGGCCCCGCGCTGAGTGTTGTGGCCCCTTTTCAAGTGTCCGAAATCAATTATCCAAAGGCGTTAAAGCAGTTAAAGGACCGTTACGATAAAAAGGTTTTGATTTTCATAGAGCACATATCAAGCTTATTTGATATTCAAATTATGAAAAGATCTGATCCCGCAGCTCTTCGTTGTATCTTGGATACCGTCTCCGCGCTGCGTGAATCGTTGTTGTCGTTAGGAACAGAAGCAGATGTTATGAACGCAATACTAATTCATCTTGTTTTATCTAAAATTGATGCAGATTCGAAATTATCGTACGTTCGGGTTCAAGAATACGAGGTGTTGCCTACTTGGGAGGATTGTTATCGCAGTTTAAGCCGTCATTGTCAATTTTTGGAGAGCAACGTTAAACGAACATCTGATGAGAAGCCAAAGGAAAGGCCAACGCAGAATAGAAGAGCCTTTGTCACGGCACAGGGTGGTTGTAAAAAATGTTCTGTTACTGATCACTCTCTCAATCAGTGCCCTTCATTTGGTTTACTAGACTGGCAGGAAAAATTGAATTTCGTCAAGCAATCCGCTCTGTGCATAAATTGTTTGCGCACCGGCCATTTTGCGAGCAGATGTCCAAGTAGATCTCGTTGCCGCGTTTGTCAAGGCTTACATCATACTATTCTGCATAGAACTGCTCATCCAGAGCAACCAACACAAATTGTCTCCCACACATCTCAGCAGCAGCGGGAACCCACACATTCTGTTTCCATGCTTTCGCGTCATTCGAGGCGCGCTTTAATTCCTACGGCAATAGTATTGATTAAGGATAAGTTCAGAATATTTCAGCCAGCCAGAGCTTTGCTTGACTCAGGCTCTGAAATAAATTTCATCTCTGAAGAGTTGGCCAAGCTCCTTCAGCTCAGATTCGAGAGACAGAAGTATGACATTTCTGGCATAGGCGATGTCAGAACGCAGATGAGATTCTCGGTCTCAACAACTATTCGATCACGATTATCTGTAAATGAATGGCATTTACAATTCGCTGTAGCCAAGACAATATCGCTTAATCAGCCAGAGCGATTCGTTGACACTTCACAATGGAACATACCCTCAGAGATTGACCTTGCAGATCCAGGCTTCTACATGCCTCTCCGGATTGACCTACTCATCAGCACACAAGAGTTTTTATAATTTTTTCACATGGCAAAATTTCTTTAGGTCCAGGCCTTCCTTGCCTGGTCAATACTGCACTGGTTGGATCGTTGGCGGAAAGGTTTCTGATATTCCGCAATCCCAAGTCGTAACATGCAACATGGCACGTTCTACGGAGCTGCAAGGTGCATTAGAAAGGTTTTGGCTAATCGAGGAGTTTGATTCGCACGATCAAGGTTTCACCGCAGAAGAGCAGGAATGCGAACGACATTTTGTGACAAACACAAGGTTTCTCACATCTGGACGAGTCCAAGTTTGCTTGCCATTTAAGGAGAATCCTCACATGTTAGGTAAATCTTTTGAAATTTCCAAATCCCGGTTTTTTGCAAAATGAACGGAGGTTGAGCCGCAACCCGTTGTTAAAGGAGATGTACGTTCAATTCATGAGGGAATACCTAGATTTGAATCACATACAATTGGCATCTGATTTCGACTCTCAAAAGACCCATTATGTAATCCCGCATCATGGAGTCCTGAGATCAGAAAGCACGACTACCAAGCTGCGTGTTGTGTTTGAATCTTATCCAAACTCTTCTTGCCTTTCGCTTACATCGTCATGCACTTGTAGCTGATATCTGCAAGATGTATCGCCAGTTTGAAGTATCACCAGACGAGCGTATGTATCAACTTGTTCTCTGGAGACAATCCTCAGCTGCGGCTTTAGAATTGTTTCAGCTCTACACTGTCACGTACGGCATGTCCTGCGCACCATTTCTAGCAATCAGGAGCTTGAAATATATTGCAGATAAGTTCTCAAATCAGTTTCCCACCGGAGCAGCCGTACTCAAAGAAGATATGTACGTCGATGACCTCCTTACTGGAGCAGACAGTGTCGAAGAGCTTCATCTCAAAGCTACAGTGGTCACCAGCATACTTTCTAAGGCTGGATTAGAGCTTGCAAAGTGGAACACAAGCAAAATAGAAGGCAACGGAGCAGAGTTTCAATTTAAGGTTGATACCAAAGATGTTACGAAGACTTTGGGCATGTCATGGCAACCAAAACTAGATGTGTTTTGTTTCAGGTATACCCTACCTACAATCTCTGTCGTCACCAAGCGGAGCATCGTTTCACTTGTAGCTCACCTGTACGATTTGCTAGGGCTCGTATCACCAGTCGTTATTCGATGCAAAATATTGGTCCAAGAGTTGTGGATGCATCGTCTAAACTGGGATGATCCACTTCCCCCTGAGCTTCAATCTCAGTGGAAGCGAATAGAAGAAGATTTGCACAATCTTCAAACCATCGAAGTTCCAAGATTCATTAACTCGTCACCTAAAAATCTATCGGAAATACACGGATTTTCAGATGCATCGCAGCGAGCTTATGGCTGTTGCCTATATCTACGAACATAAATAAACGGAGAGTTCAAATCAATGCTAATCATCGCCAAGTCTAAGGTGGCCCCAATAAAAGCAATTTCATTGCCGCGGCTAGAATTGTGCGCCGCATATTTATTGTGTCAAACATGGGCCAAGATTAAGCATAAATTCGAAAAATACATTGATAGTATTTTCTTTTGGACAGATTCAAGAATAGTTCTACAGTGGCTTACCATGCACTCGTCCAGGCCAAACTGTTTCGTCGCTAACCGGATTTCTGAGATGCAATCAACCACGTCAAACATCACTTGGAGGCACGTTCCGGGCAAGGACAATCCCGCGGACATAGTTTCAAGAGGCTGCGCAGTGTCCGAGCTTATGGAAACTATATGGTTTCGTGGACCAAGCTTCTTACGTCAAGACTCATCTGGATGGCCTCAACCAGTACCAAATTCTCAGGACACCAATGAAGAGTTGGAGCTGCGAAAAGCAACAGTCATCACATGTACCGATAAAGGAAGCAAGGAAGATGTATTCGATGAAGTTATCAACAAATTCTCATCCTATCGGCGCATTTTGCGAGTCATAGCTTTTGTGTTGCGCGTCTTTAATAGAATCAAGGTCAACAAAAAGGTGAACTTAGTCGATGTAATTCATACACCAGCAACTGAATTGCAATACGCGTTCAAGCACATCGTATCACATATTCAGCAGAAGACCTTTTTCAACGAAATCCAGCAGCTAAAGGAAAACAGGATTTTAAAACCCGAATTTCAGAAACTAAATCTGTTCCTAGCAGCGACTAACGGGCCAAACGGTTCGATAACACTATTACGTGTAGGAGGCCGCTTAGCCAAGGCGCCCATTTCACTCGATGCCAAATTTCCTGTTCTTCTACCAAAGAATCATTGCTTCACGTTGAAATTTGTTGAGTATCTCCACCGGCATCACATGCACGCTGGACCAAAGGCTCTCATTGGAATCCTGCGACTTCAGGCTTGGATTGTAAACGCCAGAGAAGTTGTGCGAAAGATTGTACGGCGCTGCACACACTGTTACCATTATAAGCCTCGTTTAATGGAACAAATGATGGGATCACTTCCAGTTGATCGCTTTCATTCACAACGACCCTTTTTTTGTAACTGGAGTCGACCTATGTGGACCATTTTCCACATCATACCGCATTCGAAGCAAGGTGCCATATTAAACATACATGGCTGTGTTTATATGCTTTTCATCAAAAGCAATCCACATAGAACTCATTTCCGATCTATATACTAATAATTTTATTCTCTGTTTAAAGCGCTTCGTCAGTCGCAGAGGCATCCCACTACGCATTTATTGTGACAATGCAACTAATTTCGTCGGTGCACGATCGCAGCTCGAGGACTTTAAGCAGCTGCTATTCGACGAAGCCAACACATTGAATTTGCAGAAGTTCAGCAGCATTGTGGGATTCGAGTTCAAGTTCATCCCTCCGCGTGCTCCCCACTTTGGCGGCTTGTGGGAGGCCGCAGTGAAGTCCATGAAGAGCCTAATGATGAAAAACTTGGGCAACACTGGGCTAACGTACGAGGAGCTTCAAATGATTGCAATCGAGTCGGAGGCAATCTTGAACTCAAGACCAATGGCACCCCTTTCCGAAGACCCAAACAATGGAGAGGCGCTTAGCCCAGCGCACTTGCTGATTGGGTCCTCTTTGATGTCCGTACCGGAGCCTTCAATTGACGAGAGCAGACCATCTTATCTTACGCGGTGGCAGCGCGTAACGTATTTGAAGCAGCAGTTCTGGGAGCTATGGAGGCGTGACTATTTACACACGAGTGGCCGAGATCAAGGTGAAAAATGGAACCATTCGAAGACCCATCTGTAAGATAGCGCCCCTGCCTGAGCAAACTGGTGCTTGAATACTCCTTGGATCATTCAACGGGCGGAGAATGTTCGATGACATCATAAGTCAACATTAATTTTGATTTAATTATTATTATTTTTATGAATAACTTCGTTCAAGCTGATTAATAATTTGAATTCTTTGCCAACTTGTTATATTTAATTACCCCACACTGTAATCATATGCTTATGTTTTGAATTCGCCTTACGCTCTTTTATACATGCAGCTCACACATGTACATACATACAAATCTCTCTTTGTAATCTCGAAATCGAACATTAAAAATCAGTGCATATTAGAGACCGAAACAAGTCGAACGTTTTATTCATTTCTAATAACTCTGCATTCGGCAGAGTCCGCACAAAAACTTTATTCAATTTTTATTTATAAATGGTTATTTGGAAGAACACCGTTCTAACTGAACTCATTCGCTAACTGGCCTGTCCTCAGGACGATAAGTTTGGATATAATTAAATATTTTCTTCTATGTTTATAGTTGGTTGATCGTTTACATTTTCTAGGTTTTTCGGTGTTTCTTCCTTTGGTTTTACATATTTTACAATTCATTTTCTTGCTATATTTTTGAACTTATAGAATAGATACAATAAAATGCTTATAATTGTAATTATAAATGTGGTTTCTATAATTTTTTTTTCTTTGAATATATGATAGCGGTTCTAATTTATTTACATTGTTGTTTACATAAATGCTCTGTGTATATTCTAGCATAGTATTTGAAAGTATGAATTCATCTAGTTGTACTGAACAGTTAAGAATTTTAATAAAATTATTACCAAAGATAGAAATTTCTTTATTCATACAGTTTTGAATTAGGGGTAGGCTAGTGGTAGGTTCTTTGAAATTTTCCAGTCATTGATATTGACCGACTGGTCAGGATGATATCCTGATATTGATTTGAAAATCCAAAAATCGATAGAGAACTCACTACCATTTATACGCGACTTCACCATTGTGTGTACCTGTTTCTAAACTTGAGAATTTGAGCAATTTTTCAGCACAAGATAATAAACAATATTTTTTTTTTAACATTTTGCATTTTATTTATTGGATCTTCTCTGAATGGAGACTAACAATAAGTATATAGAATCTTAAATTAAACTATCTGACAGTCAAGGTGACTGGCGCGAGATTTAGGGGCTCTAATAACTATTGCTGAGCTGGAAGGTCATTGCGTTGCAATCGGGTCCGATTGAAAACCCTGGCTAGGCCCCAGGAGAGCTGATTTGGATGAGAAGTTAGCTTGGTGTGGTAGGACCCTTTTTGTTTTGTTATTTCATCTTTTACGGGTAGAATGCCAAGATCTCTGTGGATGTTGTCGTTCCGAACATACCGAGGTGCCCCAGTGATAGTTCTCAGGATTTTTGATTGTGCTCGCTGAATAATGTCGATGTTGCTGCTGCTCGCGTTTCCCCACAATTGGGAGCCGTTGGTCCAGACTTTCTTTAGCGTTGAATTGTAGAGCAGGACCTTGAAGTCCAGGCAGAGGGGGGAGCGCGCGTTTATAAGCCAATGGAGACTGTTTGATTTTAGTTTTAGGTGAATTTTCTTAGCTTCGATATGTCTCCGCCATGTAAGTCTCCTGTCTAGGTGGATGCCAAGGTACGTTACATCGTCAGATTGTGGAAGTGGCGTGTTATTCAAGGTTAGCGGGGGACACGTTTGTCTGTTAAGAGTAAACGTTATGTGTTTACACTTTTGCGCATTTATTTTTATACGCCAGTCTGATAACCACCTCTCCACTACAACGAGATGATCAGCTAGTAGTGCTGTTGCCTGAATTGGGCATTTGGAACTAGAAGTAGTTAGCCGCTCGTTCGTGGGGATATCTGCGGTGTAGAGGAGAAATAGAGTTGGACCAAGGGCGCTACCTTGGGGAACTCCAGCCTCTATAGCGTAGTAGTCGGATGTTGCAGTGTTGCATCTTACGACGAAGGCTCTGTTGTAAAGGTACGATTCAAGTATCATGTGAGTGTTTCCCGGCAGGTTCGTTCTGATTTTATGCATAAGGCCATCAAGCCAGACTCGGTCGAAAGCCTGTGCAACGTTAAGGAATACCGCACTGCAGTATTCCCGAAGCTCGAATGCAGCCTGTATTTCTGTTGTTAGTCTGTTGACTTGCTCTATTGTTCCATGGCTTTCTCAAAAGCCAAATTGGTGTGCTGGAATATCGTTGTGCTCTTTCAGATATGGGATTACGCGCGTCAAAATGCATTTTTCGAGCAGTTTTGGCAGACACGAGAGTAAACTTATCGGTCTGTACGAAGCTGGTATTGTGTGATCTTTTCCTGGCTTTGGGATCATTATAATCACCGATTTTTTCCATTTTTTTGGAAAATAGCCAAGTCGTGTAATCCCGTTAAAGAGTTTACGAACCTCAACTGCACAGTTTGGAAGTTCGATTAACATTTTGGTAGTTATTTGATCACCGCCTGGGTTTATTTTTGGTTTCAATTGCTCGCTGATTACTTTTGCAACTTCATTTGGTTGAAACATAATTGGCTCCGTCTCAAATTCGATTCGAATTGACGGCGACGGTAGTGCGAATTAGTTGCAGGGTTCGGCAGGAAAACATTTCGAAGGTGTAGCAAATGTAAAAGCTCTGTCTTTGTCGCTTCTGGCCCAGCTGCCTGAAGAGTCTCTTATGGGAATTACTGTTTCGGCCGGCGCATTAAGATTTGGCCCTCCACAAGGGATGCATAGTACTGGTGGGTGAAAGATTCACAATGTACTGGTATTGTGCTGTTAGTTCTTCTTGCATTAGAGCCCTGGTCAGTCGGCGACCAGCTTCCTTAAGACTTTGTTTGGAGGATGGTGATCTGCTGGTTTGCAAAGCACGTCTCAAACATCTTTTCTCCAAAACAAGCTGTTCGATTTCAAGGTTAGTTTTGTGTGAAAATAAGAGTAAAATTTTTTCCGATCAGATTAATCGCCTTCTTGACCTTCAAAATCTGAATGCAATTAGGAATGTTTATTAACACTATTAATGAGTCAATTCACATGATAATATTAAGTTCACAAATTTCCGACGAAGTTGATATAGTTTTTGCACACATAATAATAAGAAAATTTAACAAAGAAGCTCTGCAACTATATGAGAGCCATGTTAAAAAACTAAAGAAATTTAAGCATTGTCCGACGTCATTGAACTTCTAGAGCAAAGACTCAGTTCGATTAGCTCTGTTCACGATAAAAAACCTGTAAAAAAGTGTTTAGTAACAATATTAATGAATATTCTAACTAACAGTTGTCCCATGTGCAAAAGTACGGGACATTTGATACTTTAGTGTCAAAAATGTAAGGCTTTAAATCCAAAAAAAATTCAAGGTCATTGAATACTTTTAAAAACGAAATGGATCAACGTGAAGTATTAATTCCAGGTAATTTTTTGATTGGTAGACCACCGTTAGAGATTGTTGAACAAATTGAAAATGAGACAATTGTTAATTTAGATAGGTGGAAATTAATTCAAAAAATTAGAAGAGACTTCTGGGTTAAAAGGATAGAGCAGTATTTGCTTACTCTTCAACAGAGGAACAAGTGGAAGAAGGAAAGTCCGAATATAGAGGAGGGACAAATTGTTTTGTTGAAGGATGAGAACAGTCATTCAGCTAGGATGCTAATGGCAAAGGTGGAAAAAGTCCATAAGGGCAAATACGAAAATGTTAGAGTGGTAGAAGTGAAATTACAAGATTGATTATGACAAGACCAATAAGCAAAACTTGTCCCCTAGACGGATCCCGAAGAGGCAAACCAAATAAGGCATCGAAGTGATGATAAAATTTTGGTTGCTCAACACGGCATTCAGATGAAAGATCAGGGAACATTAGCTTTGTCTTACATTGGAGATGTCAAATAAATGGGAAAAGTGGAAAAAGTCCATAAGGGCAAAGACGAAAAGGTTAGAGTGGTAGAAGTGAAATTACAAGATGGATTATCACCAGACCAAGACAAACCAAATATGGCATCGAACTGATGATAAAATATTGGTTGCTCAACACAGTATTCAGATGGAAGATGTCAAATAAATACCAAAGACTATTTGGAACCCGCTTGATATGCCATTAATTAATCATACGGACGAAATCAATCGATTATCAAGTCAAATTCAAAACTCACAAGCTAAGATTGAGGGAGTTAGACTTTCATCATTTAACTGGACATGCATCCCAAATTTCAGCAGTTCTAATAATACCTAATTAGCTGTATATATTATAAGAAAACTGAAAATACTAAGGTTACAAGCCATATCAGTACCTAGGGGTATGCTTAATATTTAAATTTGTAGATAAAATAAATCAAAGATATAAAAATATCAATAATAGCAAGCCGTTGCAAATTGTCAAATTCGTTATGCAAAATTTGTATTTCAATGTTATTGAAAATATATATGTTTAATCAAATTTAATTATCACATTCACCTAATCTTGCCTTTGCCAGAATGTTCAGACGAACACTAATAAAAATAAAGTATAATACTTTATGAGTTCTGTCCATGTCATGTGACAGTTGTAAATCTATCTAGAGCCATAAACTATGATTAGAAATTTAAAACCCTACAAGGGAGCGGTGTTAGCACTTGTAATCTGTAAGTGCAGGCCACTTGAGCCTAACCGAAAATAATCACACTGCACCAAGAGTTCCTGTGCGGGTCAAATGATAACCCTCCCGCTCAGGTAGACGCGGCCTCTGCTTAGAATAATATGAATTTCATGTTAGTTTCCTAACAGAACTTAACTTAATTCAGTAACTCATCCATTTCAGTAACTAAAACTTTATTTATTTCTCTAGTCCGTCCGATTCTGGAGTATGGGTCTCCCGTCTGGAGTCCACAATATGGAATACATATTGATAGTATAGAATCAGTACAAAAAACTTTTTGTTTTTTCTTTACAGCGCCTAAACTGGGATGCAAATATTATCTTACTTTCTTATTCTAGTAGATTTTTGTTGATTAATATACCCTACCTAGCCAACCGTATACCGATGCTTGGTACTGTCTTCATTATTCATGGTGATATTGACAGCCCCGACTTGGTAAGTCGGCTAAACTTTTCAGTGCCAATTAAATAACTATTTTTGATAAGCGATATACTTTTTATACCCTTGCAGAGGGTATTATAATTTTGGTCAGAAGTTTGTAACGCAGTGAAGGAGACGTTTCCGACCCCATAAAGTATATATATTCTTGATTAGGATCAATAGGGGAGTCGGTATGCCATGTCCGTCTGTCCGTCTGAACGTCTGTCCGTCTGTTTCAATACTGTTTAAAAGCTAGGGATTTGAATCTTTCACAGTCGTCCTTAAACATGTGTAAGCAGATCAAGTTTGAAAACCGCCCCGATCGGATGTCTATATCCTATAGCTCCCATAGGAACAATCGAATACAACTTACAAGAATGGAAGATATTTCGCGCATTGTGAAAGATATTGTCATGAATCTTTCCAAATCGTATTTATACCCGTTACTCGTAGAGTAAAAGGGTATATTGTATTCGTGCAAAAGTATGTAACAGCTAGAAGGAAGCGTTTCCGACCCTATAAAGTATATATATTCTTGATCATGGTCACTAGCCGAGTCGATATAGCCATGTCCGTCTGTCCGTCTGTCTGTCTGTCCGTATGAACGCTGAGATCTCGGAAACTATAAAAGCTAGAAGATTGGCATTTTGCATGCAGATTCTAGGAGTTCCTACGCAGCGCAAGTTTGTTTCAAAACGCTGCCACGCCCCCCTTAACGCCCACAATCGCTTATATACGATTTTAAAAATTTAAATATTTCGGAAAAGTAAAAATGCAGTTTTATTGTGTTTATCAATAACTATCGAAATGTAGAAGAAATTTTTCAAATCGGACCATTCGTTAAAAAGTTATGCGTGATCAAAGTTTCTATCTCCGTCTCCCTCGCACTCCCTTTACCTGAGTAACGGGTATCTGATAGTCGGGGCACCCGACTATAGCGTTCTTTCTTGTTTTTTTATCCATACCTTGATGAGGGTAAAAGCGCGTGCCGATCGGACGTCTATATCCTATAGCTCCCATAGTAACAATAGGGTGAAATCGGTCCAAATCTGATGTTTTTCAGAATATTTCGCGCAGTTTGTAGGCTATTGATCGGACGTCTATATCTTAAAGCTTCTATAGGAAAAATTGTTAATGGCTGCGAAAATATCCCTTTTTTCTATTATATATGACATTTTTGCAGGAGAAAAGCTATTGACATGAAACTATGCAAATCTATTTTATTTATGTATTCCTTTCGCTACTTTTTCAATTTTAGCAATTTCTGCAAAGTCTGCAAGGGTATTAAAACTTCGGCTTGCCGAAGTTAGCTTCCGTCCTCGTTATGAAATATAAGTCCTTGACTCAGATAATATTTTTTAAAAATATAGGTGCTGTAATAGATTCAGCTAAGGGAGTAATTAAATATATTAGAAAAGAATAAAAATTTGAATTATGATAACGGAAAAGTCTTAAAACAACTTTCTTTAACAGAAGAAAACATTATTCTTCCACTAAAAGATATATATTAAAATTATACTTTTATGAAAAGGCTCAAATCAGATCCGAATCTAATATGGGTAATCAAAGCGAGTTTAGTTTGGGAATAAAATTCTTGAACACGCCGTCGTGAAAATATCCGACAAAATTAAAGATATGGGAATTAAAAAACCTGAACATGCCGTCGTTGAAAAATCATTCAGAGAACATAATTTTCAATGAACAATGGGAAATACGAATTCCTAAGAGTGGCTTTCCGTATGACAAACGCTCTTAGAATATTCCAGCGAGCGATGGATGATATTTTAAGAGAACAAGAGATAAAACATGTCATGTTTATATGGATGACATTATTATATTTTCAAAAACAATTGAACAAAATTATAAAGATTTAATTGTCATAATTAAAATTTTAAAACATGAACATTTCGATTGAAAAACTTTATAATCAAACTTTCTCGGCGGCGTTGTTTCGTTGTTGCGATCATGAAAAAATTTGTACAATTGTAAAATATCCGATCCCTAAAAATATTCGAGAGCTTCCTAAGCCTTACAGGATATTACAGAAATTTGTGCAACATTACGCAAAGATAGCTAAACCTTTAACAAAATATTTAGAAGGTCAAAATGTAAAAGTATCTAAAAAAAACATCACGTAAAACTTTAATACAGTTTGATGATTCAGCTGTAGAACTTTTTAACGAGCTTTAAGAAAATTTAATTGCACATTGTGTCCCTCATATTCTGTCCCACTTTAACAGAAAGTTCTCTTCTTTTGGATCTTCTTCGTATTAAGCCTGTTTATTCGCCAGGGCCCGATTGTGTTTCAGGGTGCGCGCTTGGGTATTGCGCTAAGGCCCTGTGCAAACCTCTTCACAAGTTATCTCTTACCTTATCTCTAGAAACTTCCCAATTCCCAAATATTTGGAAGGAATCTCTTGTTATTCCTCTTTTCAAAAAAGGTAACAAGTTCGAAGCCAGTAACTACAGAGGTATTTCTAAGTTGTCAGCTATGCCTAACCTTTTTGAAAAATCATTACTCCTCATTTTCAGCACCTTTGTAGATCAATCATTTATCCGTGTCAACACGGATATATTAAACGTAGATCCACATTCACAAACCTTCTAAGGCTTCAATAGTAGTTTTCAAACAGACGCCTTTTACGCTGACTTCAGTAAAGCCTTTTACTCTGTAAATCACTTACTTCTAGTTCAAAAACTTGATATAAAAACTTTATATAATTTTCAAAACTGGTGCCGAGATAATTTACTAAATTTAAACAGTTCCAAGTGCAAGCTGATGACTTTTTATCGTCCAATCCGATATACGCGACTTACACGTTAAGTGGCAGCTCTTTGGATAGAATAACTCTTTTGAACGATCTTGGCGTTCTCTTGGACCCTGAAATGAAATTGTCTAATCACATTTCGTCCATGGTTAATAAAGCCAGAGGAGTGCTTGGATTAATTAAAAGGTGGGCAAATGAATTCGATGATCCTTCCTTGACTAAAACTTTATTTATTTCGCTAGTCCATTCGATTCTGGAGTATGGGTCTCCCGTCTGGAGTCCACAATACGGAATACATATTGGTCGTATTGAATCTGTACAAAAAAACTTCCTGCTTTTTGCTCAACGGCGCCTAAACTGGGATGCAAATCTTAACTTACCTTCTTATTCTAGTAGACTTCTGTTGATTAATATACCCTACCTAGCCAACCGTAGAACGATGCTTGGTACTATCTTTATTTATAACCTTATACTTGGTGATATTGACTGCCCCGACTTGATAAGTCGGGTAAACTTTTCTGTGCCAAGTAGATTAACTAGAAATTATATTCCCGTAATTTTAAATCATTGTAGATCTAACTATGCCTTGCATGTGCCTTTTAGAGTATTATGTTCTGACTATAATAGACTTTTTCCTGTAATCTCAAATCTTGACTCTCTGCCGCTCTTAAAACGTGTAATACTTGCTTCATTGGCACAAGATTGATCTTACTATTACTTTTTTCCCCGGACCTTTACCTATATTTTCTTATCTCGCATCTAAATTCTCGCGAATCGTGCCGTGCTTCTACGCCCCTCGGTCGGTTGGGCTGGTAGTGGGCCGTGAGACTCCGCGCAAAAAAAAAAAAAGTAGAACAAGTACAACCAGACTATAATATAAAATGTACCCTAACAACTGATGCGTCTGACTTACCTATTGGTGCTGTTCTTTCTCTGGAAGGAAAACTAATTACATTTATTTCAAAACCTATATCCAGAACTGAACAATTATACACAACAAATAAAAAGAAACTTTTAGCCATAGTATTGGCATTTAAAAATCTTCAAAATTAGTTATATGGGGTTAACAATATCGAGATCAACCGATCATCAACTTCTTTAATTCTCCATTTGTAGTGTGGGTGATTTCCCTGCGTCAAAATAAAAAAATGTTGTAGAGGAAATAGCTAAAAGCTATTGATTTCGGATGACACAGACGATTGACAGGATTTCGAGAAGTGTACCTCTTGCTGTGCTCAAACTAGCTCGCCGGATTGTCGTGGGGTCTTTCTACTCTCCTATATGTCAATCGATCCCATTAGCATAATATTTTAGGTACACGTATAACTGCGAGTTTATGGCTATTAAAAGTTTTGGAGTTGGAAATAAAAATAACAGTAATAGGCTAACGACTATAGCCCAGTGGTGTTTCGTTCTTCAGACTGGGAGTTAGATGTTAGTTATCCCATTTCTTTACCCTCCCTTCCTTTATCATATTAAATATTAATATGACCCTTATAAAGTTCTAGTTTTAATTCATATTAACACTGACCTGCACATGCTCTACTCGGGACGAGTAATTACAGTAATTAGGCGATCATTTTAATGTTAAGTACACATTTTAATAATTCAAATAAGTGTCAAAATAATTCATAGTAATTCTCATAGTTTTCTAATATTGTTTTTAGAGTATATAATTTTATATTTATAAAGAAAAAAAGAATAGTTATAATCTAAGTTATCAAAATTTAGATGGACAAAATAGTCGTACGATAGTATGTATTTAGGATATAGGGATTTCAATTTCGTATCTTTAGTTAAGAATAGGACGTAAGTATATATATATAATTTGAGGGGTTCAATTCATTTATTTACTCTCACTGAAAACTCACTCTTTACTTTTTATAACGTTTTCCAAGCGTGATCGTTGAGCTCAAGGATGACGGTGATTGATGAGTGCTATATTAGGGAATCGAAAAGATTTATAAGTAAACAAGGTCTAAGGTAAACTAGAAATATACTTCATCATTTTGTTTTCATACCCTTATTCAACGTACCATCCTCGACACTATATTTAAGTCCAAAATTATCGTAAAGGCTAACCATTTAAATATTATTTATAAAAGAGAAAAATAAAGGTCTCGAACAGCAGTCCATCTCTAGCAGCAACGGTTTTGGAGCAACTGCCTTGCGCATACAGCTTCTGTTTTAAAGCCACTCCCGTAGTCACATTGGCACAGTTTGAGAGTCGTCGATGTGTGGGCCAAAACTGATTTTAGCGAAGCGTGATTGTCATCCGAGTTCTCTGAAGACGGTCAGGAGTGGCACAGGTCACAATTATGGGGTCATTGGAGCACTATTTCTTCTTGTTGGTGGGGTTGCTCTGACGGTTTATGTAATCAAGACCACGTGCAGCTTCCGATCTTTGATCCGGACATTGATCCGGCGTGGAGAATAAACCTCTCCGATAGCTTGGGCTCTGCGGTTCCACTAGCCAATAAAACCTGTCTTAGTGATTTCCAATTAAAAGTCCTTTGTCGAAAAGTATCAGGCCCTCAAAGGGCCCAGGTGAGTACACTGCCTTAACCGGCAACTCCCGAGTTGAAAAGATCTGCGAACAGTTTTGATCTTAATTTCCACTCACGAAGAATTTATTTATCTTTACCTTTGGTTTTTAATCCCTTTTAACCGGTAAGGTGATGCGAATAATTATTTGGGTCGAAGTATTAAATACTAGATTCCGGGTGACACGTTGTTGCTTTATGTATTTGATTTTTAACCACTGGTATTCGCACTTGTGCTCACAATGACTCGATCGACGGTAATGAAATTATCTTTCGTCGCTTAAAGAAGTTTTGGGCCCGCAACCGAGCTTTTGAGAGTTCGTGCAGAGCTGGGCGATAACGGAGGAATCATACGATTTTCTACCTGCATGTTACCCGAACATTTCTTATCTATCATATATGAGCGCACTCTTGCAAGGCGAAGCATATGAACCATAAAATGTCTTATACTTCAGAAGTTTCACTCAATGCAAATTATAAAGAGAACATTAAGAGCATAAGTATTTGTACACTCTATTTAAACTGACCACTACAACCAGTTTGCGAGTGCTAGTTATAACTAGCAATGAGAAAACAGAAAAAAGGACAGTTTCTTATGTTCTTACTTGGATATCTTTTAGATGAAAAATTCCTAACTTTTTGCCTTGTTCATTTGATAACTGATAGTAAGACGATCCTACCTTACGTTCAACAATGGCTGGTACAAAAACTGGTGCCAATTTTGCACTAAACTTTTTGATTGCACTACTTTGGCAAAAATTTCGAGCTTATACTTTATCACCTTCCTTAAAACTTATATTTCTACTACGCAAATTGTATTTAGCTGCATTTCGATCATGTGCTTCGGAAACGTTTTGACGTGCGGCTACCCCTAAACAACTTACAGTTGCCCCCGAATCCAAAAGCGCTTTAAAAGTGGTACTTTCTATTATAATGTCAGTGTATAAACGGTTGTCTGAACTCAAAATGACTGCTGATATTATCCTGATCCGATCTGCTCTTACTTTTTTCCAGAACTCCCGACTTCTTAATGTAGATCGTTTGGGTTTAATCCGTATATTGAGTAATGAATAATTATAAAGTTCTTTTTCATTTTTATCTAATAGTTCGTCTAAAGTTTGAGTGGCGGCTTGACTGACTAATTTTAATGGATAAGAGTGTACTTTAGAAATTTGGTCTACTTTCACGACGTTAATATCGGACATTTTAAATGGTTCTATTTTGTCGGATGCGCTGATCGATACTGGTTCGGCGCATCCTGCTTCCGGTTTCCCGACGGATTGCATTTGGGACATCGAGGCTTGTAAACATCTTTAGCACCACATCCGTAACAATGCAAACGCTTATCCGCCAAACACTCCTTATAACCGTGGCCGACCTGATCACAGTTAAAACAAGTCACTTTTGCCCAATCCCTTTTTACTATCTGTGCCACGGATTCTTCTTCCTCTTCAGTATCGGTTAAGATCTCGGATACATGTTGTTTTCCGAACCTATTTCTAGGTATGACATTGTTAGTTTCTCTACAAAAATTGTCATGCTTCTTAACTTCTTCACGCAGTTCGCAGCGGTTTTTAATTTTTAGGTGAAGAAGTTCGTATCTAAGTGAGACTTTAGCATTGCGTTTTAAAATATCCACTATTTTATCTTCTGCTACTTCACTGGAAAGACGAGATACTAGGTCTTCAATGGCTGATTGGAAATCGTCAAATGATTCCCCTTCTCTTTGTCGCCTTCTCCTTATCAACTCCCACAAGTCAAAGTCATCTTTCGTATCATCGAATCTTTGTCTGAATGCTACCGAAAAGGTTTGCCACGAAAAGAGCGGATTCTTCCGATGAAAGTTCCAGAACCAATCACTGGCTTTAGCTGAGAACAACAGATGCAGGTTATCGCAAAGTAATCCATAGTCGTTATTTAAAGTTGAAGAGGTTAAAGACCTCAACCTGTACAGAAATTCGTCAACGTACATGGAGTCTTTTGATCCATCGAATTTTAAACGCCAACTAGCCAGAATATTTGCATCCTTCTCTGGTGCCACTGATCTATTAGATGTGCTGCTAAATTGATTTCCTAATCCTTCTGCGTTTCTTTGTGAAGGTTGATTCCTTTGTACTTCACTTTGAGGATCCGGTTGTTGCGGCTGTGTCGGAGTTAAGTCCGTACTTAATATAAGTCTTCCTAGTTGTGCTCTAAGACTCTCTTCTATAGTCCTTTTTACGAATGAACTAAGTTCTGTCATCATGTCTTTTTGCTGGCTTTTTATAATAGCATGGATAACGTTTGAAGTATTCTCTCTCTCATCTCCTTCTTGAGAGTAAGGTGCTGTACTTGCAACTGAGTTATCTCTTCCGTTTCGAGTCTGTGATCTGGTTCTCATAGTCCTGCTATCGAAATCTGTACGGTTTTGTCGCGACTTAGCCCCTCGTCCCCTTCCTCGACCTCTAGGTCTTTGCTCAGGAGATAGAAATTCAAAATTTTGTTGAGCTGGAGCTAAATTCATATTTTCTGGCTTTTCGGCTCGTTTTCAAAAATTCCTGCATGCAGCTATCGTGAAAGCGATGTCCACATGGTGTGGTACACTTTAACTGCGTTGTAGTTAATGTCTCTTTACATATGCCGCAAAATTCGGGGGTAGGTTCCCCCAGATCGCCGCCTACTGCGCCACCTTCTGGGGTGCGTTGTAACGGCATTTTAAATATAGATAAATTTTTTGCGTTTAGAAATTAATTGTTCTGAACTAGCTTTTCTCTAAACTCAAGTATGTTTGCTTTATAATTAAATACAAAAATTCGTCCCTTTTGAGCATGTTTTAGTCAGTAATATATAAAACTACTAGCTTAGAACGAAACACTTCCTTTTGAAATTTAATATACAATACCTTTTGTTTGGTTTTATAGAAACTAATCTGGTAGTGGTTAATCTCCAAATAATAAATCTAGCAAATTAAATATCCAACTGCCTTGATTTAATTTCCTTTCACAAACTTTGGTGATATATGGTTTATAGTTTGGACGCCCCATCCTGATACTCCGAATGGATGACGTAAAATCGCAAACTAAAATTGACCTAAATATCTATGTCTACTTTGTCGGCCTTACTGAGTTTGTATCCACTTATATTCTGAATTAATTAAGGTCGGTTAATCCAATTTTGAATTAAACACCGCATATCCGTTAATAAAATCCAGAACTTAAAAGGGACAGACTCAGTTTATCATGACTTATTTGCAAAATACTATTGTTTTTGGGTGGAATTGGAAGAGCTTTATTTGTGGTATCTAAAACCTTAATTTTTTCCCTGGTTTCAAAGGCCACACGTTCTGGGCGCCAATTATGTAGTGTGGGTGATTTCCCTGCGTCAAAATAAAAAAATGTTGTTGAGGAAATAGCTAAAAGCTATTGATTTCGGATGACACAGACGATTGACAGGATTTCGAGAAGTGTACCTCTTGCTGTGCTCAAACTAGCTCGCCGGATTGTCGTGGGGTCTTTCTACTCTCCTATATGTCAATCGATCCCATTAGCATAATATTTTAGGTACACGTATAACTGCGAGTTTATGGCTATTAAAAGTTTTGGAGTTGGCAAATAAAAATAACAGTAATAGGCTAACGACTATAGCCCAGTGGTGTTTCGTTCTTCAGACTGGGAGTTAGATGTTAGTTATCCCATTTCTTTACCCTCCCTTCCTTTATCATATTAAATATTAATATGACCCTTATAAAAGTTCTAGTTTTAATTCATATTAACACTGACCTGCACATGCTCTACTCGGGACGAGTAATTACAGTAATTAGGCGATCATTTTAATGTTAAGTACACATTTTAATAATTCAAATAAGTGTCAAAATAATTCATAGTAATTCTCATAGTTTTCTAATATTGTTTTTAGAGTATATAATTTTATATTTATAAAGAAAAAAGAATAGTTATAATCTAAGTTATCAAAATTTAGATGGACAAAATAGTCGTACGATAGTATGTATTTAGGATATAGGGATTTCAATTTCGTATCTTTAGTTAAGAATAGGACGTAAGTATATATATATAATTTGAGGGGTTCAATTCATTTATTTACTCTCACTGAAAACTCACTCTTTACTTTTTATAACGTTTTCCAAGCGTGATCGTTGAGCTCAAGGATGACGGTGATTGATGAGTGCTATATTAGGGAATCGAAAAGATTTATAAGTAAACAAGGTCTAAGGTAAACTAGAAATATACTTCATCATTTTGTTTTCATACCCTTATTCAACGTACCATCCTCGACACTATATTTAAGTCCAAAATTATCGTAAAGGCTAACCATTTAAATATTATTTATAAAAGAGAAAAATAAAGGTCTCGAACAGCAGTCCATCTCTAGCAGCAACGGTTTTGGAGCAACTGCCTTGCGCATACAGCTTCTGTTTTAAAGCCACTCCCGTAGTCACATTGGCACAGTTTGAGAGTCGTCGATGTGTGGGCCAAAACTGATTTTAGCGAAGCGTGATTGTCATCCGAGTTCTCTGAAGACGGTCAGGAGTGGCACAGGTCACAATTATGGGGTCATTGGAGCACTATTTCTTCTTGTTGGTGGGGTTGCTCTGACGGTTTATGTAATCAAGACCACGTGCAGCTTCCGATCTTTGATCCGGACATTGATCCGGCGTGGAGAATAAACCTCTCCGATAGCTTGGGCTCTGCGGTTCCACTAGCCAATAAAACCTGTCTTAGTGATTTCCAATTAAAAGTCCCTTGTCGAAAAGTATCAGGCCCTCAAAGGGCCCAGGTGAGTACACTGCCTTAACCGGCAACTCCCGAGTTGAAAAGATCTGCGAACAGTTTTGATCTTAATTTCCACTCACGAAGAATTTATTTATCTTTACCTTTGGTTTTTAATCCCTTTTAACCGGTAAGGTGATGCGAATAATTATTTGGGTCGAAGTATTAAATACTAGATTCCGGGTGACACGTTGTTGCTTTATGTATTTGATTTTTAACCACTGGTATTCGCACTTGTGCTCACAATGACTCGATCGACGGTAATGAAATTATCTTTCGTCGCTTAAAGAAGTTTTGGGCCCGCAACCGTGCTTTTGAGAGTTCGTGCAGAGCTGCCGACACCGAATTATTCAAGTCGGGGCGATAACGGAGGAATCATACGATTTTCTACCTGCATGTTACCCGAACATTTCTTATCTATCATATATGAGCGCACTCTTGCAAGGCGAAGCATATGAACCATAAAATGTCTTATACTTCAGAAGTTTCACTCAATGCAAATTATAAAGAGAACATTAAGAGCATAAGTATTTGTACACTCTATTTAAACTGACCACTACACATTTCTCAAAAAAATCAAAATACTGAAATGAAAAGATGATATTCCTTTTTTGAAAGTTATTCACCCAACATTTTTATAAACCAGGAGCAACAAATGTTGTTGCGGACGCTTTATCAAGGATCCAAATAAATAACTTAACGGAAAGTAATGAATCGGTCTCAGATTAAAATCTCAGCATTCAGCAGAGAGTAGTTTTGAGAATGTTATACAAGAAACCCGAAAACCCTTGTTGAAGCGCAGAACGCTAATCATGAAGTTTAAATTATGTTAAAATACAAATAAGTAACAGCTTAAGAGAGCCCAACAGCGTTATGTTCACTGCTTACAGGCCCAGAACTATTATGTTAGATCTATGCTATGATCGGATTCAGCGGGCCTGCAAAGGCTCTCACAAAACTGCGCTGCTGGGCACAATAAACTAGTTGAATTTGAATATCGAATCGGCCAGTCTTGTATTCTGTCTTCCTCCAAATTTTGCAGCAGCCAAGCCAAAGTCTTTTCACTTTTCGGCGTTCTCAATTATCAATAATATAATTTTGGCTTCGATTTTCTACATTGAGCCCGAGCAGGGAACTCGAAAAGGTTTGTTCGGATTTAAAATCATTTCAAAAACCGCTTAGGTTATTGCGAATTTCGCGGCCAAGACTTGGCATTTATTTTGGACTCGCAAATTTCGGCGCCAACAATTGGGATTTTTCGGACATTGCCAATGTCGACTTTTTCTGACTTTCTATCGGAAGTTCTTTAACTGGAGCTAACATTAATGGACCGCAACGCCAACTTGAGGGAAGTGGATTCATCTGATGACCAGGTATCCGTGTCAAATCAATAGTTGTAACTTGTAACGACTGGATACGGCAGACGAACTCGGGAAGCTGCAGTTGCGGGGGCACGCTATAGGATCCGGCACTCGCTCGTCGGCTTTGGGGGTCTTGCGCCTACAGATTCACCAACTGACCACATATTATTATTACTAAGATTGGAATTGAGCGTGCTAGCGACAAGAGAGGATAGATAACTAAAACCGGAAGAGAATGATAACTAAATTCTGGAATAAGTATTGCAGGGACAGAAAATATTATGAGAAAGTTAGCTAAGCGAATCCACGGATGGTATTGTGGCCGCGTATGGCCCTCTCAACCTATGATCACCACCTTAAAGCATGGCTTCGGTGACCCCTTGTTTCCCTACGATCGAGAAATCATCAGCTTAGTTCAGTTCAAGTTGTTCAGATATACATGGTTTTATTTATTTTACCCTATTAATTAATTTTCTTTAGATAGCGATAAATAATTATTTATAAAAGAAGTAGATTTATACCGATGATAAAGTAGAGCGAGGTAATATTCATAATGATATATATAATAAAAGATAATATAATAATAATAATATATAATGAATTTAATCGTTATTAATTTTATCATAAAGAAATAGTTTTTCATTTGCTTTAGGTATTGTTAAAGAAATAGTTTTGTATTAGTTTTAGGAATTCAATATGTTATTTAGTCTCAGGTTTTCTTTGAGAGACATTCTTCAAAAATGTTAATTCAAATTTAAAACAATATAGACTTTAAGAGTCAACAATCGGCGACTGTAATTTTAAGTTAGCTTCATTCAAAAATTTGCTTTCCCATCCGATTTTATCTACATTTTGTGTTAATTAATTTATAAAGAATTTATTTAATTTTATACTTTTAAAGATCGGAGTGGCTATATTTGTATAACTTTTGTTCACTTCACGAATCGGCGAGAAATGTGTATAATAATATAAAGGTATAATGAAAGGGTTTAATAGGTGTGACTCACGGCATTTCCTCCGACGTTGAAGATCGATCTCCGGACGGGATGAGTTGGCTGTTATCTAAATAAAATTATACTTTTCACTCATTTCTCTGGGATACGCGAACGGTTCGAATAAATTTTCCTAACCAGTACCGATTTCAACGCATTTTCTCGATTAATTTAAAAAGAAAGTAACATGTTTTCGCTTAAACATACAAAAACATAGCTCTTCTTAAATTAATACCGCTTCTTGGCTTTTCTTGATACTTTAGACTCGATTAACTTCTTATTTAAATTTATTTTATATAATTAACTCTCAACATGACGTAGCCTCCTGGCAGTTCGAAAACTTATTATGATTTAAATATCTTGGATTTCATTGCTTTTCTTTTCATATTAATTTTCTTTGTTTTTGGGTTTTGAGACACGCGATGGTTTTCTTCAAACAAAAGCTCTTTGATCTTTTAAATCATGCTTGGTCGAAATTAAATTAATTGATCACGAGGCAAGGTTTTACAGGCATTGAGGTTAAGCCCTACCGGTCGATATGCAAAGCTAGGTTAGGACCGTTTACACACGCGGCGCTTTGACAAAGAAATAGGTTTAAACTCTGGGATTTGCTAGATTTATTTGTCCCTCACAGATGGATGCGCGCATCCCTCGAAACGTAGCTATTGTACGGATGCGCGGCGCGTTGGACATCGGGACAGGTTATGTCGCTGAATTAAACCGCCCTGGGGTCTTCTTGTCGCTCTGCAAGGTCTACACTTCGAATATCACATATATGCCTCGTAGATAAGGTATTGCTGGTTACTGATCACTCCAAATCATCTCTCGCGGCACAACCTAACGATTTTATTTCAATTAATTACAGATGTGGCAACCAAAAGGGTAATGCAAACCATACCTAGCGATTGTGCCACGTAACTTGATTTTTTTTGGCTTTTGTGTGGCGGTAAATCCTCCAGTTAATTGGCCGAATCAATATGTTGAAATAAATTTCTAATACCTGTAGTAAATTTTGGTTGTAGGTCAAACACGCAACAAATTTAAGCCAAATGCAAGTGCATTTACTGCGAACTTCACTGGCCGATATTTGTGGCTGGCACTGGTTGTTGGGTCGCACTTAGAATACTGGATGCCACTCACAATATGATATTTCGGCTTATAGCCTTTCAACACTGGGAAATTTGTAAGCTGCTGGCTCGTCTGTCTCACTTGCAGGTTGAAATACCAGGTACCAGCGATGCTTTTGGCGGAAATATATATCATACTAGCAAGGTAGCCCGCAGCTTCGCCTGCGGAAATTAAGATTAGCAATTTCCTAACTATATCGCTTAAAACTATACTTTTGATTAACTTTTTTATTTGCTACTTTATTTAAACTAAAACCATTCCACATTTCCACACCACCATAGAGGTGGAGGTTTTGGCGCGTTTTTTTTTTTTGTGGTTTCCCCATGAGGCCTATTCCACAGTGCATTTTAATTAGAAATGTTTAACATTTTTGCAAGACTTCTCTATAAACGATATTTTTTTATTTTCCTTCTGGCGCTAAAATAATTAAAGACTCAGAGGAGCTAACTCTTGAACAGGCCACATAAAACTGACCATGAGAGAAGCAATCGTCCCTTAAATCTAGTCCAGCTAGTTTTAAGGTCTGACCTTGCGATTTATTTATCGTTATTGCAAAGCAAACTTTTACAGGGAACTGAAGTCTTTTAAACTGAAACGGTAGATTTGATGGTATTAGGGGTATTCGTGGTATAAAAACAATTTCTCCTTTGGCACTGCCAGTAAAAACCACAGCTTCGATTAAATTGTTATGAAGAGCTTTTACTTGCAATCTTGTACCGTTACATAGTTTTGGAGGTCTTAAATTTCTCAACAGCATAATTGGTGCACCAATCTTAAGCTTTAGAATGTGTAAGGGAAGTCCAGGTGGATTTTGTTGGTTGAGAAATTCAACCGGAAAATGAACTGCTTCATCAACTTCAGTGACTGAATCAATAGACTTATACGTAACTTCAATACCATCAAATGATTTTAACAGTATGTTATTTATTACCACAGCTCTATCATTTCTAGCAGTTAATATTGCTCTCTCCGAAAACCAATCTAATGATTTGGTTGAGATTTTTGAAATTTCCGGAAATATATTTGATGTGAGCTCCTCAAGGGAAGTTACAACAGTTCCTAAACCTGAAGGAATAATTATTTTTCCTTCGACAGTTGGAAAAAGACCGTCTCCAATTCGCAATAATGTATGTGCAAAAATTCCAGCAGTTGTATCGCCTTTTAAATGCACACGCATGTTTTTTGTTAGGCACAATTTTTGAATAGTAGGCCAAAGAAATTATGATTTTAAGCAGGCTTGTATTTCATCTGCCCTTGTTCCTCGAGGAACTACAGGAAGCGTTTGACGAAAATCTCCAGATAATAAAACCGTCATACCTCCCATTAGAAAATCATTACCACGAATATCTTTCAACATTCTATCCAACGCTTCAAAAGCACTCTTATGAGCCATTGTGCATTCATCCCAAACAATAAGTCTACATTCTTGAAAAACCAATGCCATATTACACCGTTTAGATATTGAGCAACATGGTGTTTCTACATTTATTAAATCCAATGGGAGTTTAAACACAGAGTGGGCTGTGCGTCCCCCATTTAACAGCGTAGCAGCTCTTCACTGAAGAAGCAACAGCCAATGCTACATTATTATTATGTCGTAATTTTGCTAACAACAAATTCAATAAAAATGTCTTGCCTGTGCCACCGGGGGCATCCAAAAAAAATATTTCACCGTTTTCATTTTGAACACTTTGTAATATTTTTTGAAATGCCATTCTTTGCTCATCGTTAAGGGAATTTTCGTCTTTACTTAATTCGAATTCATTAATATTGTAATTTATTTCGTTTAAATATTCCCTATTTTGAAGTGGTCTACTAACTCTAATCGGTTCGGGCAAACCATAGTCTAATAGACACGTACCTCCAATGGACAGTGTTATATCTTCGATTAAAATAAGACATTTATTAAACACTCTATCCAGTAGATCTTGATTGACTTCTGCCACTATTAGAGAAAACTCGTACAAAATGTCTTCTGAAAAGCTTTCTTTATACATTTCCCAAAGATGTGCGGCATCAGCCATTTGACAATTTACTAACATCACCGCAAATAAATCACGTAATTGAATTGGCGATTTACATAAAGCTGCTTCCTTTAGGGTATATTCCCAGTGTGTGTCATCTTCTAGTAAGCCCAAAGCCTTACATGCCAATTGAAATGTAGCATACGTAATGTTATTAACTGTTTTAAGAAATAAGAATGAGGTTGGTCCCCGCACTTCATGAAGAAGTAGTCTTAGGTAATAGCATTCACTATTTTTAGGGTGTATGGTATACACTCGACCTAAAACATCATCCATTCTAATTCCAGGAAAACCAGGTACAATATTACCTCTCTTTCTCCTTTGGAACTTTTTATTGTTCCACGTGAAATAGGAAGGTACTTCAACATAAAGAAGGGTCCTTGCAAATGAATCCGTTTTACAAAGTTCGAAAAACCCAGTCAGTGTCGTTATTGAAGCGTTGGTTAACTGGTTAACTAATTGATTTTGATTATTAGGATCAAAATATATCCGTTGACCATTTTCCAAATGCACGGCCAAATGTACCATTGCCGGATACCTTTCATGTATGGGGAATGCAAGAATTCTCCACACTGCTTCAGAACTACTGATATATCGACCGCTTTGATATAGTTGAACCTCATTAGTAGGGCTTTCAACAGTAAATGTAGCTTGATCACTGCCCTTATTGATGTATTTGCAAACGTATTTAATGGATTTAATTGAACTACAGAGCTCTACATTAATATGAGCCTCAAAGGTCCGCAGGAGAACACAATTATAGGGCACTACCCACCTATTGTCAATTATGTTTCCATTAATTTCCATGGTGAAGCCACCATCTTCAGGTGCTCTTCGCCTATATTTAGGGTAACCATCTTTTCCAGTAACAGTTTCATTAAGCAACGATCGCGGAAACTTTTTGGATCAATTACCCTCGTTCATACAGGGCGATTTTAGGTTTAAGCGGCCACATGGTCCATGAATCATATTAGCCTTAACAATCTCATATAGGAGAGGATCCTTTTCAGAATCTGAAATTTCTGCACATATAATTGAATCAATTTGTTGAGGCGTGATCTTAGACTTTAACCAAATCAGTATATGTGCATGTGGGAGACCACGTTTCTGCCACTCTATCGTATACATAAAGCATTGCACTTCCCCAAACAAACTATGACTATTAATTAAAGACATTATAGCTTTGACCTTTAAATGAAAGACTCGAGCAATGATATCATGCCGATCGTGAGGCTTCTGCCCTAAAAATAGTGCACTTTTAATTTCTTTCCATTTAGGATTACAGGTAAATGTAATAAAAAGATCAGGACGACCATAATAACGAACATATGTCATGGCATCTTGAGTTTTTTCGTGCATGTACCGTGGCGAGCCAGTAAAGGATGAAGGTAAAATTACCATCTGTCCAAACTGTGCTAAATCTACATCATTCCTACCTATAGCATCTTGAAGATGTATGTAGCTTTCTGCTCTCAGCTTTTTTGATTTAGCCGAATAAAATTAAGCCTTTCTGTTTCTATTTTAGCATACATATCAACCAAAAATTGACTAAAGAGAGCTCTAAAATAGTGCAGGTGATTCCATACATTTTCTCTAAGCATTATTCGGAAACTGTAAAAATCTAACGCTGAGACTGTTTTCTTAACGTTTTTTTTTGAAACGGGGTCAATTTTGGGTATATCTATAGTGTAACCATCTTCTCCATGACAAAACATTAATGGATATTGTAGGGCGTCATAAGATCGGTGAAGTTCACTGATTCTTTTTAACTGATTATTATAACCCTCAATAATAATGTCCCTTTTTTCAAATTGTTGGTCAACTAATACCAAAGCGACCTCATTTGCTTGGGGTGCGTTATAACGACCTCTATGAGCCCTAACAGGCTTTTTATTGGCGTGAATAACCATTTTAAATTGGCTACAATTCTTCGGAACTCTTTTAAGAGCAGTTTTAAAATCCTTAACATATGGATTACTTTCATGCAGCATCAACTGTAGTGATTTAACTAACGCATTTTTAACTCCAGGACTGTTTTTACACCTGAAATCGGCTTCTACATTGTCCTCACCAATAAAATAAATTTGGAGAAACTGAGCTTCTTCTTTAGAAGCTGGCAAAACGCTACCAACTAAGTGGTAAACTTGCCCCTGTACTTTAAATGTGGGCATATAACCTTCATTAATAACTTTTGTCGCACCAAATGAAGTCATTTGAAAACAATTATTATATTTTCTGGTAAGCCCCATAAAATGTGTATGGTCTGGGTGATCACCATTTAAAAGACTTAAAAGAGGATCTGGTAATGTTTTAAGAGATGGAAGCTGGACTTTTCCCTCTTTGCAACACATACCTTTTGACTCTTCCTTCCATTTTAAGGCGCCACAAAATGAGCATCTCTTATTCATTATTCCAATATCAACTGATTTATCAGAATTGTATGCCAGATTTAAATCGTATAAAAAAAGCGGAATTATGTTTAACTTTCCACGAATGTGCACTCTTTGTATTCTTTTGTTGTGTTTTTTTTGCAGTTTGAATTTCCTCACGATGCCTAACATGATAGTTCTTATTTTCAATCTTTTTCTGTTTTTTTCGAGAAAAATCAGTAAGTTCACCTCTTCTTTGAATGTTCTTTTTTTTCATAGAAGGAACTTCTAATATATTTTGAGTGGGAGAGCTTCTATCATTAAAGGTTTCAATAGGCTTGTAGACATCATAATGTCCATCAGATAAGCTTCCACTGAATTAATTATATTAATTTTAATTTTTTTTTAAATACCGATCGCTTACATTTTATTTTGCCACATCTTTTGTTTTGCAGTTAAGGGCGATAAATTATATTGAAGGACAAAAATAAAAACAAAGTGTTTTTCAAAAACAATCTAAAATTAAGACTCTTCATTGTTTTTGTTTATATTTAGATTAGAACTCTTTATTTTTAATTTTTAATTTTTTTTTTTATTTTTTTTAATTACAAATTGAAATTAAAGAATTAAAATTTTAATTTAACAAATATACATTTTTTTAACATTTAAGCCATGCTATGTTTACTTTCTTCTAGTGATGTTATTGCTTGACAAATAATATTAATGTACTATTACTATTACAACCGAAGAATGTAGAAAAGGTAATTTTATGCACATTGGTAACGAAAGGGTTAATAAAAAATCACATACTGTTGACGATTTAGAAAAAGTTTAAAAGAGAATCCACAGTAGACAACGCTTATAAGGAAAGCAAATATTTATGTAAGAAAAATTAAGAAATATGCCAAAGGAAAAGTTAAATGCGTCCCCAATAATACAATTTCCTTTATTTTTATCTTGGTTAACAATTTTAAGAGGCTGTCCATCTATCACCTAATTACAGTTTTGGCGTTTTTGGGCCCCCAACCCCTCTTTACACACCTTCTTTCCACACATTAAAAAAAAAAAAACAATTGGCAAATAATGAAGTATTTGTACACGACCAACAGGTTATGTTTCACTTGAATTAATTACAGCAAACGGTCATTTAATGGGACGTAAAGAAGTATGCAAAAGAAAAAGATTATATTAATAATAAAGACAGGTGGGGGACGCCGTGAATCAAATTGTTTAAACATTTGCATTTGTTTAAACAATATGAGGCACGTGTAATAAAGAGCGTGAGAATCAATTGGTTTGAATATTTAATGTTCTTTTAATATTATCAATGCGATTTGAATTTTAAATGACGAAAATCGGTTACAAAATGTCTTAAATCTGTTGTGGAAATGTAAATTAAATATTCTTTTAGCAAAAGGATATCAGTATTATCTTGATTTTTTGGATATACATATTTCGTGCGTGTGTGTGTACATAGCAGAGCGAATCATTGTTTATTTTTGTTTTTTACAAATCCAAAGTTTGTAGATAACTCAACATTTGAAAACAAATGAAAAGATTTGCGATATAATCGATTTTTTAACCGCGCATTTTAAATTTTTTGTGACTGGTATTTTCATTTTTTCCCCTGCGCGGTCACACTTAAAATGCTACAAACACTCATTTACGACTTAATGCAAAGTGCGCCAGCAGAACATACATACAAACATATGTGGAGGCCGTGACGTCACGCATAAGAGAATTGGAAAATATTGGGGACTTGGTTAAGGAGGCTGAATTTCCAAAAAATTTAAATGCAGTTAGTTGCGGCTATGCCATAAGATTATGATCATAATTTTTTTAAACCATTTTAACAACATTTATAACAGAAAAATGGCAAAAGAAAGAATTTAAAAAAAAACGAATCGAATTTTGGGGCACTTTGGGGTCGTTTATTGTTTTAATTTGTACCTCACACACGTCTCCTAATTATTTCAGAATTATGCGGATTTTTCTAGATTTTTATGTCAATCCGCTCTGGTAGGAATTTACCACTGACCCATTTTTTATTCGAAGACTTTTATATAGTAGTTTAGATGACGACCGATAGGTGTCTAGAACTTTCCATAACCATCCTGGCTCAGCTGTTCGAAATATCGATTAATCAGGTCAGGTGGAAACACTCGGTCAAGGTTTGTTTTAAGTAAGTCTTATGTAGTAGGCTTCCAGGCTGAATTTTGGTGCATCCACGTCTAATCGGTCATTGTTGACTGGTTGCGAAGCGCCGGACTTGGAGTTTTTTGTACACTTTACGCAATTGGTCTTGTAAGTGTTATCTGCTCCACAGCCGTTACAAAAAAGTCGTTTATCGGCTAAACAATCCTGGTAAACGTGTCCCTCCTTGCGGCAGTTCCAGCATTTTAAGGTAAACGCGTCTACTTCTAGATCGTTTTCCGATTCAGAACCTATATGAGAATCAGATTCTGGAATCAGTTCCGATATTTCGCGTCTAAATGGGTTACCTTTACTATACCCGTGCGCGCGTTTAACGTCGTCGAGGAAAGCTTCGCGTCGGCGACAGGTTCCTCTTAGCTCAGAGACTGTTGAGATATCGACATTCAGTAGTTCATGTCGTATCTCAGGCCTTAGATTATTCTTGAGAACTCGGTCAAGTTTTCGCGAGCTCCAAGGTAGTTCGAGTTGATCGACTAAAACGTTTACGCTATCGTACAGCTATCAAATGTTTCACTAGGCTTCTGCTTTCTGTTTCGGATTAACTCCGCCAACAGCGGAATTTGGCGGAGTTGTGATCAGTCTCTGTACAGTTTCTTCTACTGCATTTTGGATTAAATCGGTAATCTTCTCTGAAAGAAGCGAGAATAGTCTTCGCTCCATGGAGACCATAGTGACTGTGTTAATTACTGTTGCTTGATCAGTAACACTATCGTTGCTGCTCTGAGCGCTTCTAGATGGACCCGATTACTTCAGGTTGGCGACCTTTGGATTGAGACCGAGTTTGCAAACCCTTTTCGACTACTGGCCTGCAGGAAACTTTGCATACTGGGCACAAGTCGCTTTTCTTGAACTGCGCATCAATGCACTTCTTATGAAATTCGTGATGACATATTGTTTCGAAAATTTCAGGGACTGATTTAATTTCAGCCTTGCATATCGGACAGACTGGCTTGGTGGCTTCCTGTGAGCTTTAGACCGATCACCAGGTCTATCCCCATTTTTTTAATATTTTCAGAAATAATACATTCTTTAAAGAAATTTAAAACCAACGAGTAATCTTCGTAGTAGATACAACAAAATCTTTTCGATATATTAACCAAAAATTTAGTAAAAATGAACTTTTTGCTTGATGTTCCCCGTATCGTAGGATAAATATATATTATAACTGCTAAACTTTCTCGGAAAAATTATAGGAGACAGATAAAGTGGACTTCTCGTTTTCTTACTTAAAATTAAATCCAAGTAGGGAGGTGGTTAACATTTTCTAAACTGTATTGCGGACGGAGTATAGTTCGAAAACCAATAATGCTGTATTCCTGCTACAAAAAAAAATGTAATCCCTCTAAGGCTAAACGAAATTAAACTTCTATAGGTCCTTCGTGGATAGTGTACCACTTGAACTTGTACCTATTTTCCGAAACGCTTGAGTCCATAAAACTATTTAATTTACAAAGTTTAGTTAAGACAATGATGTAGTAAATCAGAAAGGGTCAGAAGATCTACCGTAGTTTGATATATTCTGCATTTTCCTCGGACTAAGTTTTCTAAACATCACGGACTAAATAAAGGAAAATCCTAACTCTGATTGTTAATTTTGGCCAGAAAGAAAACTAATGTTCTTTGTCTCTGTTCTCCAAAAGAATTGACAATCCAAGAAAGCTTTTTTGAATAGTAAGGAAACTGAAAGTTGAAATTAAAGAAATATAGAAAGGAATTCAAATTTAATTATCGGTGAGTCTTTATGAGTGACTACTTTACTCACTAAGGCCCCACACGTTGGGCGCCACCTTTTCTTATTAATAATAATGAATTATCTCTGTAACGTGTAACGACTGGATGTGGCAGACGAACTCGGGAAGCTGCAGTTGCGGGGGCACACTATAGGATCCGGCACTCGCTCGTCGGCTTTGGTGGTGGAGGTCTTGCGCCTACAGATTCACCAACTGACCACTTATTATTATTACTAAGATTGGAATTGAGCGGGCTAGCGACAAGAGAGGATAGATAACTAAAACCGGAAGAGAATGATAACTAAATTCTGGAATAAGTATTGCAGGGACAGAAAAGATTATGAGAAAGTTAGCTAAGGGAATCCACGGATGGTATTGTGGCCGCGTATGGCCCTCTCAACCTATGATCACCACCTTAAAGCATGGCTTCGGTGACCCCTTGTTTCCCTACGGTCGAGAAATCATCAGCTTAGTTCAGCTCAAGTTGTTCAGATATACATGGTTTTATTTATTTTACCCTATTAATTAATTTTCTTTAGATAGCGATAAATAATTATTTATAAAAGAAGTAGATTTATACAGATGATAAAGTAGAGCGAGGTAATATTCATAATGATATATATAATAAAAGATAATAAAATAATAATAATATATAATGAATTTAATCGATATTAATTTTATCATAAAGAAATAGTTTTTCATTTGCTTTAAATTGTTAAAGAAATAGTTTTGTATTAGTTCTAGGAATTCAATATGTTATTTAGTCTCAGGTTTTCTTTGAGAGACATTCTTCAAAAATTTTAATTCAAATTTAAAACAATATAGACTTTAAGAGTCAACAATCGGCGACTGTAATTTTAAGTTAGCTTTATTAAAAAATTTGCTTTCACATCCGATTTTATCTACATTTCGTGTTAATTAATTTATAAAGAATTTATTTAATTTTATACTTTTAAAGATCGGAGTGGCTATATTTGTATAACTTTTGTTCACTTCACGAATCGGCGAGAAATGTGTATAATAATATAAAGGTATAAAATGAAAGGGTTTATTAGGTGGGACTCACGGCATTTCTTCCGACGTTGAAGATCGATCTCCGGACGGGATGAGTTGGCTGTTATCTAAATAAAGGCGATATTTCTCGCTATGGGGGATTTTTAAACCAAAATTATACTTTTCACTCATTTCTCTGGGATACGCGAACGGTTCGAATAAATTTTCCTAACCAGTACCGATTTCAACGCATTTTCTCGATTAATTTAAAAAAAAAGTAACATATTTTCGCTTAAACATACAAAAACATAGCTCTTCTTAAATTAATACCGCTTCTTGGCTTTTCTTGATACTTTAGACTCGATTAACTTCTTATTTAAATTTATTTTATATAATTAACTCTCAACATGACGTAGCCTCCTGGATTTCATTGCTTTTCTTTTCATATTAATTTTCTTTGTTTTTGGGTTTTATGACACGCGATGGTTTTCTTCAAACAAAAGCTCTTTGATATTTTAAATCATGATTGGTTGAGATTAAATTAGCCCTATACATGTACGTAGACAGATGAAACTGATTGATCACGAGGCAAGGTTTTACAGGCATTGAGGTTAAGCCCTACCGGTCGATATGCAAAGCTAGGCGCTTTGACAAAGAAATGGGTTTAAACACCGTGATTTTCTAGATTTATTTGTCCCTCGGCAGCCTCGCAGATGGATGCACGCATCCCTCGAAACTTAGCTATTGCACGGATGCGCGGCGCGTTGGACATCGGGACAGGTTATGTCGCTGAATTAAACCGCCCTGGGGTCTTCTTGTCGCTTTGCAAGGTTTACACATCGAATATCACATATATGCCTCGTAGATAAGGTATTGCTGGTGATCCAAATCATCTCTCGCGGCACAACCTAACGATTTCAATTCAATTAATTACAGATGTGGCAACCAAAAGGGTAATGCAAACCATACCTAGCGATTGTGCCACGTAACTTGATTTTTTTGGCTTTTGTGTGGCGGTAAATCCTCCATTTAATTGTCCGAATCAATAATTGTAATACTGACTGCGGTTTCCACCAGAAATTTCTAATACCTGTAGTAAATTTTGGTTGTAGGTCAAACACGCAACAAATTTAAGCCAAATGCAAGTGCACTTACTGCGAACTTCACTGGCCGATATTTGTGGCTGGCACTGGTTGCTGGGTCGCTCTTAGAATACTGGATGCCACTCACAATATGATATTTCGGCTTATAGCCTTTCAACACTGGGAAATTTGTAAGCTGCTGGCACGTCTGTCTCACTTGCAGGTTGAAATACCAGGTTCCAGCGATGCTTTTGGCGGAAATATATATCATATGACGACCGATAGGTGTCTTGAACTTTCCATAACCATCCTGGCAGAGCTGTTCGAAATATCGATTAATCGGGTCAGGTGGCAACACTCGGTCAAGGTTTGTTTAAAGTAAGTCTTATGTAGTAGGCTTCCAGGCAGAATTTTGGTTCGCCAGTCGCTACAGGCGCCGTTACATAGTTGATCGCTGCAAAAATAATAGTTGCAACTATTGCCTTGGCATTGATCAAAATACTAATAATAATTGGAAGCAAAACAATTTTCGCGCCTATATATTCCCAATAACCACAAATAAAAACATCCACAGAAAATTGCGAGATAACCAATACAAAATTAATAAAACAACAAGAAAGGAAAGCTAACTTCGGGCGGAGCCGAAGTTGATATACCCTTGCAGAATACTCTGTAAATTATATTATTAATTAGCTTAACGAAGGTTGGCGAAGACGGGGCGACTTCGCCGAGAGCGAGAGAGAACTTTATTGTGCTCCCGCCTTCGCCCTAAACTAACTTACACTAAACTTCAAGTTTTTTAACAATTTTATTAAACATTTAAATTTGCGCGAACACCGGCCCCGTTGAACACCCATCTGGCTTCGGGGTCCGGAGTGCTGGTGTGGCAAGTAGCGGCCCGCCTGTCAGTAGGTGCCCGGGTGTCAGCGCCTCTCCGTCGCTTGGGTCGCTGCTGATTGCTCCGAGCGGCCGGGAGTTCATCACCGATTCGATTCCCACGAGGACTTTCCCCAGCTCTTCTGCGCTTAAGAGTGCGCTGCCCACCGCCCGTAGGAGTAGGCTCTTGGTAGTTTTGACACCTGCCTCCCATAGTCCGCGCATGTGCGGAGCCCGCGGTGGTATGAAGACAAATTCGCATCCGCTTTTTGATGCGAATTCGCGTATCGCGTCGGCTTCGTCCTCTATCCTCTCTCGAAGGGCCCGGAAGTGGCGACTCGCTCCAAAGAAGTTCGTCCCGTTGTCGCAATGGACGAATTGGGGACATCCTCGGCGCCCAATGAACCTTTGACAAGCCAATAAAAAGGAATCTGTGGTTATTTCAGAAACAACTTCTAGATGAACCGCTTTGGACGCAAAACAAACGAAGAGCGCAATGTAGGACAAATATCTTCCTAAAAGGATTTTTTAAAACTCAAATTGTTTTCAAAGTTATAGCCGTTTTAGTGACGTGGCAACTAGACCGGTTGAGCGAACGACTGGAAAAAATAGGTGTCTGGAAGCCCGGGCTTCCTAGTATGAATAACTTTCTCTCCTTCTTTCTATAACAATACCCTTATTTCCAATATACTGCACTAATCGTTTGAAGGTTATTGTATAGAGCTGGGATAGCTAATTAAGAGAATGTAAGTTATACATAATATTCTATCAGTTACGCTGCCCGAAACTTAATGTAAAACTTTAAACTCGTTTTTCTCGAAACTACTTTTTTTGATGCGGTCGCCACTATATCTCAAGTTCTAATCAGTCGATTTATTGGAAATTTGGCATGAATATTCTTTAAATATATCTCTATCGCCGGAACCAACAAAAAATTAAAATTTTAAATTTATATTTTTAAAAATTCGACCAAATGGAAAAATTTATTAAGAGCCTATCATTTTTTTATTTTTGAGATAACGATAAGCATAGAAATCATGGCGACCCGGACACGGCCTCTTTTTTTCCCCCTCTTCTTCAAGAAGGAATAACTATAACTACAGCGTCCGATCGTCACCCGCTTTTACCCTATGCATAAAAAAATACGATTTGGAAAGATTCATGTCAATTGCTTATATACTGTGCGAAATATCCTAAAAATCATTAAATTTTAACCGATTTCACCCTATTGTTCCTATAGTAGCTATAGGATATAGACGTCCGATCGCCAAGCGCTTTTACCCTGAACAAAAAATAAGATTTGGAAAGATTTATGTCAATAGCTTTTACACTGCGCGAAATATCTTCTATTCTTGCAAGTTATATCCGATTGTTCCTATGGGAGCTATAGGATATAGACATCCGATCGGGGCGGTTTTCAAACTTGATCTGCGTACACATGTTTTTGGACGACTGTGAAAGTTTCAGATTGCTAGCTTTTAAACTGAGCTCGCAAACGGTATTGAAGCAGACGGACAGACGGACGGACGGACAGACGGACATGGCTATATCGAATCCTCTATTGATCCTGATCAAGAATATATATACTTTATCGGGTCGGAAACGTCTCCTTCACTGCGTTACAAACTTCTGACCAAAATTATAATACCCTCTGCAAGGGGGTATTACGCGCACCCTGTAAATACTGTTGCTTCGATTACATTCTTATGAAGACCTTTTACCTGCAATCGTGTCCCATTGCATAACTTTGGGGGACTTAAATAACATTACGGGTGCTTCAATCCTAAGAGACAGATTATGCTGAGGAATTCCTGGAGGATTCAAAGAATTTAAAAATTCAACAGGGTAATGAACAGCATTATCAGCATCAGGAACAGAGTCGACCGATTTATAGGAGACTACTAAACCATCAAATGAGTTTAGCAATAAATTATTAATAGTGGTTGCTCTTTCATTGTTCGTTGTCAAAATGGCGCGCTCAGATAGCCAATCTAAGCTTTTACATGATATGTTGGAAATGTCAGGAAATATTTTGGATGTAAGGTCTTGAACGTTTTTGACTACATTTCCTAAGCGTGATGTTATAACTATTTTTCCATCAACTGTTGGATGGACGCCATTCCTAATTTTTAAAAGAGTTTCGGCAAAAATTCCTGCAGAACTGTCTCCTTTTAAGTGCACTCGCATATTTTTCGTGAGCGCTAGTTTTTTTTATCTGTGGCCATAAAAATGAAGATTTTAAACAGCCCTTTATTTCGTCAGCTCTTGTACCTCTTGGCACAACAGGAAGGGTTTGGCGAATGTTTCCAGCTAGCAGGACTGTAATACCACCCATCAACATAGTATTCGCATTAATATCTTGCAGGGTTCTATTTATGGCTTCAAGCCCAACTTTATGTGACATTGTGCACTCATCCCAAACAATTAACTTACAATCTTTAAACACCGCAGCCATATTACATTGCTTTGAAATAGAGCAATGAGGTGTTTCTAAATTAACTAAATCCAAAGGAAGTTTAAATGTAGAATGAGCAGTTCAACCTCCATTGAGCAGGGTAGCAGCTATACCGGAAGATGCTACAGCTAGGGCTATTTTTTTTAACTTCGAACTTTTGCCTACAATAAGTTTGTCAAGAAGGTTTTACCTGTCCCTCCAGGTGCATCCAAAAAAAATATTTCAACCATCTCAGCCCCAACGCTTTGTAAAATTGTATTGTATACGACTTTTTGCTCGTTCGCTTAATATTAGTTTGGAGTTAGGAAATTGGGTTGTCAGGACTTTCTTACTTCTTTTTTGCGCGTTTTTTGAAAACCTTTGTGTAAACAACCTTTGTAGAAGATCCTTCATGAGAGAATCAGAAGGATACAGGCAGAGCTATATAATAAATGAAAGTGATCCAAGTAAAAGTCGTGAGCTATACTTGTTTGTAAATTGGAATTTTTGTTTTCAAATTTCTTGTTTTGAATGAAACGAAAATCTTTGTACACACAGTAAAAGATTGGCATCCAATACAAAAACAGCAAAGTAACGTATTATTTTCAGATTCCACATTTGATCGATAAACGGGTATAATAAATCATTTTATTTGTATTTAAGCACATTATCTACTTTCGAATAGAAACATACACACACATTGTATGTATGTACATGTATTGTACATATAAGCAAATCAAAACATATCCAAATATACATATGTACATACGTATTTGGTCAAAAGTTCGAATCTTAAGATTAATATTTAACTTGGAAACATTTTGGCTTTGCTTACAGAAGTTGTAGTAATTTTCTATTTTCTTCCATGGTGGAAATTAAATAAGGCTCTTACTTCTGCTACAAAATGAAAAATAAAACCTAAGCATTTGATACACAGGACTGACTATTGATCGAAAATCATATTGATCGGAGCAGCAGTTTAAGTTTAAATCCAAAACAAATTTAACTTAAATTGCCTCTTTCCCTCCCCTTTCCATGCAGCACTACCCCTCCCCCTCATCAGTTTTCTTGGCTGTTGCTCTCTCGGCCGTCGCTCTCTTGGCATCCGCTCTCTGGGTTTCGTTCTCTCGACAGGCTCCAGCAAAATGCAACGCAATAACTTAGAAAATCTAAATAAATTCGTTAAAAATATTTAAAACAAGAAAGGAAAGCTAACTTCGGGCGGAGCCGAAGTTGATATACCCTTGCAGAATACTCTGTAAATTATATCGTCAAAAATTATTCATATGATGCATTCTTAATACTCATAAAAAATCCCAACTTCCTAACTTTAAAAACACCAAAGTTATGGCGTTTCCGATCAATCAGTTATATGGCAGCTATAGAATATAGTCGGCCGATCCTTATGAAATTTGGTAGGTCGGATTGATTGGCCAAATATAAAACCCATAGGAAATCCCAGCTTCCTAACTTCACAAACACCAAAGTTATGGCATTTCCGATCAATCAGTTATATGGCAGCTATAGGATATAGTCGACCGATCCTTATGAAATTTGGTAGGTCGGATTGATTGACCAAATATAAAACCCATAGGAAATCCCAGCATCCTAACTTTACAAACACCAAAGTTATGGCATTTCCGATCAATCAGTTATATGGCAGCTATAGGATAAAGTCGGCCGATCCTTATGAAATTTGGTAGGTCGGATTAATTGACCAAATATAAAACTCATAGGAAAGCCCAGCTTCCTAACTTTACAAACGACATATATTCCGACATATATACTGCGTGCAAAGGAAAGAAGGGTGTGTGCAAAGTTTCAATTCGATATCTTTAAAACTGAGAGACTAGTTCGCGTAGAAACGGACAGACGGACAGACAGACGGACAGACGTACAGACGGACAGACGGACATGGCTATATCAACTCAGGAGGTGATCCTGATCAAGAATATATATACTTTATAGGGTCGGAGATGTCTCCTTCACTGCGTTGCACACTTTTGACCAAAATTATAATACCCTCTGCAAGGGTATAAAAATGTTAAAAACTTGAAAAATTAAACTTAAGCATTTGGGCCATAGAATAACTATTGAGCGAAAAATCATCTTGGTCGGAGCAGCGGTTTAGATTTTTTAAATCGAAAAGTTAATTTTAAATGTAGCCCCCAAATTATGGGGGATATCGAAATTTCTTTTAGATTTCTAATTAGGCATTTTCAAAACCTAAAATTCGGAAAAAACCAAATATCGAAATTCCAACCACTTTAGAAGTTAAGCTTAAATACATCAACTTTTTTTTGCTCAGAATAATGGATGTTGGAGCTGTTTGGGGCCACTGGGGGGACATATCGGATCTTAGTGGGCGCCCACGCCCCCAATGGAATACTGTGAAAAAATTTGGCTGCTCTTGCTCTTACGGTTTGGGCTGTGGCCGTATCCCCTTAAAAATCAGTCTTTCATTTTATAATCTTTAGGGATGAAAGTGATCCAAGTAAAAGTCGTGAGCTTGTATACTTTTTATCAGTTACAATGTTATCAATGCAATTTTAATTTGCGCACAAATATGTATACTTGTTTGTAAATTGGAATTTGTTGTTTTCAAATTTCTTGTTTTGAATGAAACGAAAACCTTTGCACACACAGTAAAAGATTGGCATCCAATACAAAAACAGCAAAGTAACGTATTATTTTCAGATTCCACATTTGATCGATAAACGGGTATAATAAATCATTTTATTTGTATTTAAGCACATTATCTACTTTCGAATAGAAACATACACACACATTGTATGTATGTACATGTATTGTACATATAAGCAAATCAAAACATATCCAAATATACATATGTACATACGTATTTGGTCAAAAGTTCGAATCTTAAGATTAATATTTAACTTGGAAACATTTTGACTTTGCTTACAGAAGTTGTAGTCATTTTCTATTTTCTTCCATGTTGGAAATTAAATAAGGCTCTTACTTCTGCTACAAAATGAAAAATAAAACCTAAGCATTTGATCCACAGGACTGACTATTTATCGAAAATCATATTGATCGGAGCAGCAGTTTAAGTTTTTAAAATCCAAAACAAATTTAACTTAAATTGCCTCTTTCCCCTCCCCTTTCCATGCAGCACTACCCCACCCCATCATCAGTTTTCTTGGTTGTTGCTCTCTCGGCCGTCGCTCTCTTGGCAACCGTTCTCTGAGTTTCGTTCTCTCGACAGGCTCCCGCAAAATGCAACGCAATAACTGAGAAAATCTAAATAAATTCGTTAAAAATACTTAAAAAATGTTAAAAACTTGAAAAATTAAACTTAAGCATTTGGGCCATAGAATAACTATTGAGCGAAAAATCATCTTGATCGGAGCAGCGGTTTAGATTTTTGAAATCGAAAAGTTAATTTTAAATGTAGCCCCCAAATTATGGGGGATATCGAAATTTCTTTTAGATTTCTAATTAGGCATTTTCAAAACCTAAAATTCGGAAAAAACCAAATATCAAAATTCCAACCACTTTAGAAGTTAAGCTTAAATACATCAAATTTTTTTGCTCAGAATAATGGATGTTGGAGCTGTTTGGGGCCACTGGGGGGACATATCGGATCTTAGTGGGCGCCCACGCCCCCAATGGAATACTGTGAAAAAATTTGGCTGCTCTTGCTCTTACGGTTTGGGCTGTGGCCGTATCCCCTTAAAAATCAGTCTTTCATTTTATAATCTTTAGGGATGAAAGTGATCCAAGTAAAAGTCGTGAGCTTGTATACTTTTTATCAGTTACAATGTTATCAATGCAATTTTAATTTGCGCACAAATATGTATGTGGGAATTGTGTGCCTGAGGTACACTTCCTATTTGAAATGTAACGAACAGTTTTATTTTAAAAGTAACGAAAAGGTAACGACAAGTTTAGCAGCAAAGAGGATCGCGAAAACGACGAGACAAAGACGACGACGAGAGCAAAAGGACGAGGCGATGAGATGAAGCAACTAAAGACGAGCGCAGAGTTTAATGAAGGAAGCCGAAGACGACGCATCAAGACGAGAGCAACGACGTTCGCGATTAAATAAAAACTTAATAAAACCTCTAGACACTGTATTTGAAGAAAACTGTAAATAATTATCCTAAACCTTAATTAAATATTCTATTAAACTTTAATCAAAACCCCACATTTTGAGGGCTCGCTGGGAGAAAAATAAAACTTTTTCCGTATTTCGCAAGTGTGTGTGTATATCGCAAAAGAGAATCGAAAAACGACGCAAATTTTTTGGCTAAAATGAAATGAAAAGAAGTTGCAAAAATGCCGCAACTTGGTGAAATTATAGCCGGAACTCTAAAATCGAGCAACAAATCGAGCATTGTTGCATTACACAAGTTTGTGTTCGGAAGTGAAGGAGACAGAAACAACCGAAAGAGGCTTCGCGAATTTAATGGTTTTTGCATTAGCAAAGAAAGCGATGAGCATTTGTGGTGTTCTGAAAATAACCCATGAAGTGGATGATATTTTCTCACACATTTTTAACAATCTGCAAAGTGAAAGCCTGCTAGAAGCCACTGGTGACGAAGAAAGTGAGGAAGAGAATGACGAGGATTCAGTAGATGAAGACGATCCGGAGAGAAGTAACCTTTTTAACTCTCAAGTTTTCAATAGTGCCCAAAGCATAATGCAAAACGACAACGTAGCGAGTGTGCAACAGAATGCGAAAAAGTCCGCCAATTCTAAGAACGGGCGGGAAAGTCAGGCAAATGGCGTAGTTCGTGTTTCGGAGAAGAGAGACAGCAGAAACTCTCCGCTTTTTGCTTTGAGTTTTCGTGACGTTGAGGAATCGGTTCGTGTCTTTGATGGTACCGATGTTTTACCCGTGGAGACTTGGTTGCGCGAATTTGACGATACGGCATCTCTAATGTGCTGGAGCGACTTGCAAAAATTAGTGTTCGCCAAAAATCTTTAAAAGGTATAGTCAAACTTTTTGTCAGGAACGAACGTGGTTTAAACTCATGGGAATCGCTTAAAAATGCTTTGCTTGATGAATTCCGGTCTAATGTAAGCTCCAAGCAAGTTCACAAGCAATTAGACGAAACCAAACGCCGCAAAGACGAAACTGGGTACGAATTCTTCTACCGTATGAAGGACATCGCTTCGCGTGGTAGTGTCGAAATAGAAGCGCTTATGCAGTACGTCATTGACGGGATCGACGAACTATCGGTGAATACATCAATATTGTACGGAGCAAGAAATTTAAGTGAATTTAAAAATAAACTTAAGGACTACCAAACGGAAAGTGATAAACAAAAATCGAAATCAATTAGCTCAATGAAAAACCAAAACGGTCCATTAAAAAGTTACAAAAGGGAGTGCGTTTGTTACAATTGTGGAGAAAAGGGACACGTTTCTAACGACTGCAACAACAAAAAGAAAGGCCCTAAGTGCTTCCAATGCAACGAGTTCGGTCATATTTCGAAAAACTGCGTGAAAAAAGAAAAACCAGCTGCAAATAAATCCAATATGAACCGTGTCCAACCCAAGAACGACATCACTAGCAAAGAAGTGGCATTTGATGGCCAAAAATGTGTAGCTCTATTCGATACGGGCAGCAAGTTTAACATAATACGCGAAGACTTGTATATTGAGATGAACAAGCCAAAACTCGAAAGCTGTGCCATTTTTATAATCGGTTTCGGTAATAGTAACAGCAAAATTCGCCCTATTGGTCACTTCATGCGTTCAATTGAAATCGACGGAAATGAATATTTTCTAAACTTTTACGTGGTGCCGAACAACTGTGTCGATATAAAATTAATAATCGGAGAAGAACTATGCTTGCACGCTGACATTTTATTCGGTCGCAATGGTTTAAGCGTTCGAAAAGTGCATTCGAATACTGAAGAATTTGAAATGAACCTGATGAAAATTGACGTAGTGTCCGAAACTGAACTAAATATAAACAAAGCGGTTAGAGCCCAATATTTTCGCGACCGCGCAGATTACCATTTGCTGAATCGCGCGTAGTCGAAGAGCAAATCGACGAGTGGCTAAAATCCGAGATTATCGAGGAATCTAATTCTGAGTTTACGAGTCCAATTGTTCTTGTCAAAAAGAGTGATGGTTCTCCTCGACTTTGTGTCGATTACAGACGCATAAATTAGAGAGTTTTCTAATTGTTAATTTCCGAAAAAAAAGAAAACTTGGTGGTGGCTAAAATTATTAACTGCGAGAAAACGAAAACGAAAAGAAAAGGTGTCGACGGCTCAAATCAATTTCAACGAATACTTCTATATTTTTCGACAAAGTACTTAGAGCCTAGCTTAACGAAGGTTGGCGAAGACGGGGCGACTTCGCCGAGAGCGAGAGAAAACTTTATTGTGCTCCCGCCTTCGCCCTAAACTAACTTACACTAAACTTCAAGTTTTTTTTAACAATTTCATTAAACATTCAAATTTGCGCGAACACCGGCCCCGTTGAACACCCATCGGGCTTCAACACAATGGAAGCGGCGCCAACTTATGAATGGCCCGCCGAAAAAGGCCTCCTCCACTAGTTCGCACGTCGACGACCCTGACCATGCCGTCCTCCCCTGCGTGCCTGGCGACTATTCTGCCGAGGAGCCATTGTTGAGGCGGCAGGTTGTCCTCGGCCACGAGGACGAGATCTCCCTCGCTGATGTTGGGCTGCTGCTGATGCCACTTGCCCCGTATTTGGAGGCCCAGGACATATTCCCGGGACCATCGCCGCCAGAACATTTGCCTGACTGACGAGACAAGCCGCCATCGCCGCAAGCAGTTGAGACCCTCCTGGTCCGGGGTCCGGAGTGCTGGTGTGGCGAGTAGCGGCCCGCCTGTCAGTAGGTGCCCGGGTGTCAGCGCCTCTCCGTCGCTTGGGTCGCTGCTGATCGCTCCGAGCGGCCGGGAGTTCATCACCGCCTCGATTCCCACGAGGACTGTCCCCAGCTCTTCTGCGCTTAGGAGCGCGCTGCCCACCGCCCGTAGGAGTAGGTTCTTGGCAGTTTTGACACCTGCGTCCCATAGTCCGCCCATGTGCGGAGCCCGCGGTGGTGTGAAGACAAATTCGCATCCGCTTTTTGATGCGAATTCGCGTATCGCGTCGGCTTCGTCCTCTATCCTCTCTCGAAGGGCCCGGAAGTGGCGACTCGCTCCGACGAAGTTCGTCCCGTTGTCGCAATGGACGACTTGGGGACATCCTCGGCGCCCAACGAACCTTTGAAAAGCCAATAAAAAGGAATCTGTGGTTAAATCTGAAACAACTTCTAGATGAACCGCTTTGGACGCAAAACAAACGAAGAGCGCAATGTAGGACTTATACGGAGGCCGACCACGAATTTTCAATGTCGTATAGACAGGGCCACAAAAATCGACGCCACATATAGCAAATGGGCGGAGAGCACGGAGACGATCTGCGGGTAAGTTTCCCATAATTTGTGTCATTAGTCGAGGCTTACACTTAAAGCAGCGTATGCATGATCGAACTATCTGACTGCAGACCTCCTGAGCGTTTACGATCCAAATACGCTGTCGAAGGAGACTCACAAGGGCTCGTGGACCAACATGAAAATTGGAATGGTGAAGATGCCGAACATAGCTCTGCACAAATTGGGAGCGTTTTGTCAACAACAATGGAAACTTGGCATCGTATGATATAGGAGCATTAGCTAGTCGCCCCCCAACTCGCAACAAAGAAAAGTGACACCAAGTCCCCTTGTCTTCATGGATGAATGGATTCAATCGCTGAAGACTTGAGCCAACTCTGGATCCTTTACGAACTTTTTCTCTTTCTTCATGATACTCGTGCTTCTGTAATATCTCGACAATTTTTAGAAAAGCTTCATTATATTCAGTCGGCGACAAAGTTTTTTCAAATACCATACTTTTGTCTTTGCATTTTCTTATGAAGCGGAACATATAAACGAAGCAGTTTAAGGTGTGACGAAAATCCCTCGATGATATCTACCAAATCCAAATTTCTTACAGCAGCGGTCAGCCCGACCGCAGTCTTCCTCGATTCTTGTAGTAGGACTTCTTCATCTAGTTCAAAGTGTGCATTCTGGGGCCAGTTTGCATCTTCCTCTTTTAAAAACGCAGGTCCAGTAAACCATATTGACTGGATAATTTCGTCGACGTCACAACCTCTTGATACAATATCTGCTGGGTTCTGTTTCGTTGGAACATGCCGCCACGTAGCTTCACCTGACCACTCTTGAATCTCCGCTACTCTATTCGATACGAATGTGGATAATGAAGATGGATGAGACCGGATCCAATGGAGCGTAACTTCAGAATCCGACCAATAAACAATCCGTTCGATAGGTACCTTTAAAAGGGGCTTAATTCTGTGGCAGAGATCTGCGAGAAGGTGAGCGGCACATAACTCAAGCCTTGGGAGTGTTTTAGTCTTGAGCGGCGCTACTTTAGACTTTGAAGTCAACAGCGATATTTTATAACCTTCTGCAGTTTTGCTACGAATGTAGACGCAAGCTCCATAAGCTCTTAAGGATGCGTCAGCAAAGGCATGTAATTGGACCGGTGACATCGGATCGGTATGCACAAACCGGGGAATAGATATTTCCTCTAATTTAGACAATGTAATTTTTATCATATTCCAAGCTGTTTCCAAATGAATAGGAATCGACTCATCCCAATCTAACTTATTAAGCCAAAGTTCCTGCAATAGGATCTTTCCTCTTATTACAATAGGACTTAATAAGCCGAGGGGGTCAAACAGCTTCGATGTCACGGATAGTATGTTCCGTTTTGTCGCTCGGAGACCCATGACAGCAGTGTCAATTTGAAATTTGAAGGCATCTTCGTTAGGCAACCACGATATTCCTAACGCCTTAGTTGACTCTGAGTCCGAGATGGGTATGGATTTAACTGTGCTCTCAGATGCGGTAACGTCAGGTGAGTTTGAAAACCACTTTGTCAATTCAAAACCTGCAGTTTGAAGAACCTGAGATACTTCAGACTTAATAGTCTTTAACTCCTCTACGCATGCAGCACCAGTCAACATATCATCGACATAAAAGTCGGATCCAATAACCTTAGCAGCTCTAGGAAAAGAAACTTTGGCAGACTCACTTAACCTTTTTAAACACCGAATAGCCAAAAACGGGGCTGGTCCAGTACCATATGTTACGGTGTTGAGCTTGTATAATCTCAAGGACTCAGAGGGGTCTCTTCTCCACACTAAAAGTTGAAACTGCCTATCTGCTTCATTCACCATCACTTGGCGATACATTTTCTTTACATCGGCGGTCAGGGCAAACCTATGCAGCCGGAAGCGCAGTAACGTTGAGTACAACTCATCTTGGATTGTCGGCCCAACCATCAAAATGTCATTTAGAGACTTCTGAGTTGACGATTTACAAGACGCATCGAAAACGACACGTAACTTGGTTGACGTACTTTGGGGTCTCAGAACACATTGATGTGGGATAACATAATGTGGAGCAGAAGGAAGTTTATCTGTAAGAGACATATGACCTAAGGAAAGGTACTCCTCCATAAATTCTAGGTACATTTCCTTCATCTCAGGGTCTCGAGACAGCCTTCTTTCAAGCGACAAAAACCGCCGTTTTGCAACTTCAAAAGAGTTACCTAACTCATTTGGATCCGATTTAAACGGCAGTCTTACTTCAAACCGACCTGATGGCAAAACCTGAGTAGTCTTCCGGTAGTGTTCTTCACATAACTTTTGCTCAGGTGACAGAATTTTCTTTAGAGATGGCATTTCTTCCAGTGACCAAAACTTCTGTAGTGTGCTGTCAATAGACACTAAAATCTCTTCACTACAACTGAAACTTTTCACAACTTCTGTAGGGGAAGATGCCTTATATCTACCCGATACAACCCAGCCGAAGAGGGTTTTCTGCAGAGTTGGAAAGTCAGGACCTTGTCTAATTTGTCCAACAGCTAATAATTCGAAAAATGATTCTGCTCCTATTAACATATCTATTCTTTGTGGCTTGTAGAAATATGGGTCTGCTAGTGGTAGGTTCTTTGGAATTTTCCAGTCATTGATATTGACCGACTGGTCAGGATGATATCCTGATATTGATTTCAAAATCCAAAAATCGAAGGAGAACTCACTACCATTTATACGCGACTTCACCATTGTGTGTACCTTTTTCTTAACTTGAGAATTGGACTCGCCAATACCAAGTAAGTTTATACACGACTCCTCTTTACGGATCTGCAAGCGGTGAGCAAGGTCCTCTGTTATAAAATTCGTTTGGGACCCAGAGTCAAGAAGTGCTCGGGCCCAACTATATTCACCGTTTTTAGTTCTTACACTTACGATCGACGTGGCTAAAATCACTCTGTCCAATGATGTCGCATGCATAACATGTGACGTGGAAGGCTGATCTTGATTTAAAGAGGGAGAAAGAATCTCTTGGGGTGGTGGCAACGCTAAACTATTTTCGGACACTGTATATCTATGCAGTAAAACGTGATGCGAGCGGCCACAAACTCGACATTTATTAAATTTGCATTTTGAAACAGTGTGACCCTTTCGCATACAATTGATGCATAAGGAAGCAGATTTTACAAAGTCAAACCTTTGCATTACCGAAAGGCGACCAAACGGACCACAGTTCGCTAGGATATGGTCTCCTGCATTGCAATAGCTACAACTTTGCTGGGATTTACTGTTGGACGAAGAACAAGAAAATGAGCTGCGATTATGTGGCTTGCTCGACATAACTTTATCTTGCTTTGGTTTCGTCGATTCTTCAGCGGATAAATGCTGGTATCGGCGGTTTAACATTTTTTCAAAATCGGACCAAAGCGGTAACCTTTCATAATCTAATTGTTCTTCCCATTTTTGTTTGGTCACTGGGTCTACTCTGTTCAAAACAAGATAGATCAACATTGCATTTGAAATCTTGGTGTCGTCTCCTATCGATAACAAAGAACCGTATATAGATGATACGGTGTCGATGATATTTCTTAAAGACTTAAAGCTGACTGTTGCGTTATTTTCGGAAGACTAAACAATGTTGAAATATTATTCATAAAAATTAAACATTCGTTATCATACACTTTTTTCAGGCTGATCATAGCCTTTTCATAATTGCTCTCGGTGACTTGGTAGGCCTTAATAGTTCCCAAAGCTTCACCAGAAAGACAAGAAATTAAGTGATTGAATTTTTCTATGACGGGAATGCTGTCGTCTTGATGAACAAGAGTTTCGAAAAGACTAATGAAATTCTTAAACTCCGAATATTTGCCGCTGAATTTCGGCAATGCCAAATTCGGAAGTCGAGCTCGAGTTGGGGCTACAGAAGCTGATCCAATTATTTTGGTTTCGCTTGCCGTCTTCAAGGCTGAGATAAGCGACATTATTTTTGCCTTGGTAATTATTGAAAGCTCTTCCAACTCTTCTCCGAACTCATCGCCATCATCTAAATCTTCGATCTGTTCTTGTATTTGAGTTGCCTTAATAATAGAAGCATTTAAAATCTCTAGCCGACAAGTTAGTTCTACTTCTTGGATCGGAATCTGGCCGGCTTCTATTCGATCATTTAATCGGCGGATGCTCATCACTGGTTTTTTGAGCTTATTTTTAAGATCCGCAAGAAGTTCAAGAGATTTTGGCTTATCTGGACTCATTTTAATTTATTTTAATTAATTTATTTTTTTATTTATTTTTTTTTTTTTTAATATATAAACCACGAAATAAATAAATATATATATAAATAAATTATTTATCCAAGAATAATAATTAATAAAATAAATAAGTTTTAAAAGAGGATAATTGTTCAATTAGAATGACGACAAAATGTTAAATAAATTTTCGAAACAAAATACTAAGAGTAATAACAATTTAATTTAATTATTAAATTTGTTCGAAAAAATTATTTTAATAATTATCCACAACGAAAACGACGAAAAAAAATATTAAATTGAATATCGAGCCACGAGGTATCAAAATTAACAGTGGTTGCAATGACGGCAAAATCAGTATACCCGTCCGAATGCAGGGTAGCGCGTCACTTTGATCTTCAGCGCGCCAAACCAAAAGTCCAACAACAATTACAACGATGCTAACGGCAGACAAGCGAAGCGAAAAAGGAAAACGAAAAGTTAACCGCTGCAGCTGCTTGTATATGAGGACTTATGTATTGGTTACGAACTATTACGAACTATTACGAACTATTAATTTTCGAGTTTCAATAAATAAATTGGGGGCGACAGTGATTGCAATAATATAACACAATTATGTAAATGTTGCGTCCAACGGAGGTTCAAATAGGTTATAATGTGTATGTGTATATGTATGTGTATATAATAAATTTTAATATAATTTTTTATTTTTATTTATTATAAATAAATGCATGCACAACTAGCTCTACTATATCGATACGTCTGTGCCAAGAATTGAAAGCGAGGTGCAATTTTTCAGCACAAGACAATAAACAATTAAATTGTTTTTCTTATAAACTCAAGCTTTCAATTTTTTGCACAAATACCTCAGGTTCTGCGTTAGGGTCTTTCAATCCAGCTGCCACTTTCCTTTTGCACATTGAGCAGTCGCAGGGCATCCCTCTGGCAGCAGTTCTTTTGTGGCGAACAGGGTATTTCGCGACCGGCACGATATTTTAAGCAGGAGCTGCTGTGTATTTTCTGTCCACACCGACACGCCGCGGGCAACAATAAAGCACTATGTATATATGTAATTGAGTTCTTTGAACTGCACTTGCACTTGCACTTTATTTTTTGGTTTGTGTCACTGTCACTAGTTGCCAAAATAAATTAATAATTTTAACGTCCACCCGGGGGCGCCATGAAAAATTAGAGAGTTTTCTAATTGTTAATTTCCGAAAAAAAAGAAAACTTGGTGGTGGCTAAAATTATTAACTGCGAGAAAACGAAAACGAAAAGAAAAGGTGTCGACGGCTCAAATCAATTTCAACGAATACTTCTATATTTTTCGACAAAGTACTTAGAGCCTAGCTTAACGAAGGTTGGCGAAGACGGGGCGACTTCGCCGAGAGCGAGAGAAAACTTTATTGTGCTCCCGCCTTCGCCCTAAACTAACTTACACTAAACTTCAAGTTTTTTTTAACAATTTCATTAAACATTCAAATTTGCGCGAACAAAGGTAATTATCAAGGACCACTTTCCATTACCTCTCATAGACGAACAACTAGATCGACTCCAGAACGCTAACATATTCAGCACCATAGACCTGAAAAATGGATTTTTACACGTGACAGTTGCTGAGTCGAGTCGCAAATACACCTCTTTTGTGACGCAGAGCGGTCAATATCAGTTTAGGAAGGTCCCGTTTGGAATGTCAAACTCGCCCGGAGTTTTTCAGCATCATATCAATGCTATTTTTCGACCCCTATCTCAGAGAGGCATCACGTTGCCCTATATCGACGATATAATCATCCCTTCGAGCGACGAACGAGAGGCATTGTCGAACCTTAAAGAAGTCATCAAAACATGTGAAGAGTATGGCCTAGAGTTGAATATGAAAAAATGTGCTTTTCTTCAAACGCGCATCAAATTTCTGGGTCACATTATTGAGAATCGCAAATTATACCCGAGCACTGGAAAAATAGATGCAGTTGCGAAGTTTCCCAATCCTCAAACACTGAAGCAACTTCAAAGCTTTTTAGGTCTGTCTGGGTACTTTCGAAAGTTCATACCCAATTATGCCAGAATTGCGAAACTCACGGACATGACAAAGAAGGACACCAAAATCGAAATAGGAATGCACGAGCAGGTCGCGATTGATACTTTGAAGAGAATGTTGACGGAGAGTCCTGTTCTAAGTATCTATAACCAGGATTACGAAACAGAAGTTCATACGGACGCTTCTCAGGATGGATTTGGGGCAGTTCTCATGCAGAAATCTCCGGAAGATGGTCATCTGCACCCCGTTTACTATATGAGCAGGAAGACGACACCGGCTCAACGAGATTATCCGAGCTATGAACTGGAAGTCCTTGCTGTTGTGGAAGCTGTCTCCAAGTTTCGAGTCTATCTTTTAGGCAGATTCTTTAAAATTTTCACAGACTGCGACGCATTTAACAAAACGATGCTAAAGAAAGACTTAAATAAAAGGATCAGTCGTTGGGTAATGGCACTTGCTGAGTACAACTGCACAGTTTTCCATCGTCCAGGTGTGCAAATGAGGCACGTGGATGCGCTAAGTCGCCATCCAGTTATGACCATAACCGAAGACAACATCACTCTTGCCATTAAAACAGCACAAGGCCAAGACGAACATCTAAAAGCCGTAAAAGAAATTCTGGACAACGGTGCAATATCGCACGATAACTAATTTATCAGGTCGGGAATTATCTGCAAGCTCGTCAATGACATCGAATTGATCGTCATCCCAAAGGACATGCAGCGTCAAATAATAAGCCGTGCTCATGACAGAGGTCATTTTGCAATAAAGAAAACGAAAGATGTCATTTCCAAAGACTATTTTATCCCAAACATCGAGTCCAAAATTGAAAGGTACATATACTGTTGTATTCCTTGTATTCTCACAAATCGCAAACGAGGAAAACAAGAAGGTTTTCTACACCCGTTAAGCAAAGATGAAGCTCCGCTGCACACATTTCATGTAGACTTTTTTGGACCCCTTGATTCCACAAGTAAGGACTATAAACATATTTTTGCCGTTATTGACTCATTCACAAAATTCTGTTGGCTATATCCAACCAAGTCAACTTCAACAAATGACGTCATTGTTAAACTTCGACAGCAAAACACAGCTTTTGGCAACCCCTCTCTTATTATTTCTGATAGAGGTGCAGCCTTTACGTCTCAGGAGTTCCTAAAATACTGCGAAGAGGAAAATATAACGCCAATAAAAACTACCACAGGATTACCCAGAGTCAATGGTCAAGTTGAAAGATTGAACGCTATCACCATCTCAGTTCTTTCTAAGCTCAGCGTGGACAACCCTACAAAATGGTACCAACATGTCAACAGAGAGCAGCAGGCCATAAATTCAACGTACACTAGAAGTATCGATTCCACACCATTCGAACTTATGATTGGAGTAAAAATGCGTACCAAAGAAGATCACCAGCTACAGGATTTACTCAAAAAGGAAACAATGGACGCTTTCAAAGATGGCCGCGACGATCTCCGAGAAAAATCGAAGCTACAAATTTTAAAGCTAAAAAACGAAAACAAAAAATCATATAACTTACGACGCAAAAAAGCAAACGAGTACAAGCAGGGCGACTTAGTTGCCATTAAACGAACGCAATTCGGTGCGGGCCTTAAACTTAAACCAAAATTTTTAGGTCCATACCAGGTAACGAAGGTTAAATCCAACAACTCATACGACGTTCAGAAACTGGGAAACTCCTACGGTCCTGGTAAATCTTCAAGTTGTGCCGAGTATATGAAGCCTTGGCCAACCAATAATAACATATCAAACATATCCGACGACTCTGATAACTAAGCATTCGAGGCGAATACTTTCGCAGGATGGCCGAATGTGGGAATTGTGTGCCTGATGTACACTTCCTATTTGAAATGTGACGAACAGTTTTATTTTAAAAGTAACGAAAAGGTAACGACAAGTTTAGCAGCAAAGAGGATCGCGAAAACGACGAGACAAAGACGACGACGAGAGCAAAAGGACGAGGCGATGAGATGAAGCAACTAAAGACGAGCGCAGAGTTTAATGAAGGAAGCCGAAGACGACGCATCAAGACGAAAGCAACGACGTTCGCGATTAAATAAAAACTTAATAAAACCTCTAGACACTGTATTTGAAGAAACTGTAAATAATTATCCTAAACCTTAATTAAATATTCTATTAAACTTTAATCAAAACCCCACATGTATACTTGTTTGAAAATTGGAATTTGTTGTTTTCAAATTTCTTGTTTTGAATGAAACGAAAACCTTTGTACACACAGTAGATTGGCATCCAATACAAAAACAGCAAAGTAACGTATTATTTTCAGATTCCACATTTGATCGATAAACGGGTATAATAAATCATTTTATTTGTATTTAAGCACATTATCTACTTTCGAATAGAAACATACACACACATTGTATGTATGTACATGTATTGTACATATAAGCAAATCAAAACATATCCAAATATACATATGTACATACGTATTTGGTCAAAAGTTCGAATCTTAAGATTAATATTTAACTTGGAAACATTTTGGCTTTGCTTACAGAATTTGTAGTAATTTTGTATTTTCTTCCATGGTGGAAATTACTCTTACTTCTGCTACAAAATGAAAAATAAAACCTAAGTATTTGATCCACAGGACTGACTATTGATCGAAAATCATATTGATCGGAGCAGCAGTTTAAGTTTTTAAAATCCAAAACAAATTTAACTTAAATTGCCTCTTTCTCCTCCCCTTTCCCTGCAGCACTATCCTCCCCCTCATCAGTTTTCTTGGCTGTTGCTCTCTCGGCCGTCGCTCTCTTGGCATCCGCTCTCTGGGTTTCGTTCTCTCGACAGGCTCCCGCAACGCAATAACTTAGAAAATATAAATAAATTCGTTAAAAATACTTAAAAAAATGTTAAAAACTTGAAAAATTAAACTTAAGCATTTGGGCCATAGAATAACTATTGAGCGAAAAATCATCTTGATCGGAGCAGCGGTTTAGATTTTGTAAATCGAAAAGTTACATTTTTAATGTAGCCCCCAAATTATGGGGGATATCGAAATTTCTTTTAGATTTCTAATTAGGCCTTTTCAAAACCTAAAATTCGGAAAAAAACCAAATATCGAAATTCCAACCACTTTAGAAGTTAAGCTTAAATACATCAACTTTTTTTTGCTCAGAATAATGGATGTTGGAGCTGTTTGGGGCCACTGGGGGGACATATCGGATCTTAGTGGGCGCCCAGGCCCCCAATGGAATACTGTGAAAAAATTTGGCTGCTCTTGCTCTTACGGTTTGGGCTGTGGCCGTATCCCCTTAAAAATCAGTCTTTCATTTTATAATCTTTAGGGATAAATAACGAGGACGGATACTAACTTCGGCAAGCCCAAGTTTTAATACCCTGGCAGACTTAGCCGAAATTGCTAAAATAGAAAAAAAGCGAAACGAATAACAAATGTGTAAAATAAACACTAAGTCTTCTTAATACAAAGGCCAAGGAACAAATATGCTAAAAACTGTTTCGGGAGTCACCACACTCCCTCATCAGCGACCTTATTAATCCAATGAGAAATGGTAGATCGGACAGTTTTGTGGTGCCATAACTTTGGTTATTGTAAAGTTAGGAAGCTGTGGATTTTCTATGCGTTTTATATTTGGCCAATCAATCCGACCTACCAAATTTCATAAGGATCGGACAACTATATCCTATAGCCGCCATATAACTGATTGATCGGAAATGCCATAACTTAGTTGTTTTTAAAGTTAGGAAGTTGGGATTTTTTATGAGTATTAAGAATGCATCACATGAATAATTTTGGAGAATATAATTTACAGAGTATTCTGCAAGGGTATATCAACTTCGGCTCCGCCCGAAGTTAGATATCCTTTCTTGTTCTTGGTACTTTTTGGTTTGATAAATTGTTTGTGTGTGACACTTTCTTTAGTTTTGTTGTTATTGTTATTTATTTGTTTTGTTTTATTTATTTTTTTATTTTGTTTTATTTTATTAAATTTTTTTTTTATGATTAATATTTCCTTTTAGGAATATTAAAAATGTTGATGTAGTTTTGCACCTTTTGTCGCACTTTACTTGTCGTTTTGTAAATATATTTATTTTTTTTATGATTAATATTTCTTTTTAGGTATACTACAATTTTATTTTTTTTAAGTTTTGCACTTTTTTAATATTTGTTGTTTTGTAAATTTTTTGTTGAATTAATATTTCTTTTTAGAAATATTTATTATTTTTTGTAGTTTAGCACTTTTTGTATATTATGCTATTTATGTATTTTGAGTCTATGATTTATTTTTATGGGAACACTCGCGAATATCTTTTATTTCATTGCCATATTTTTTTACAGCGCGGGCCTCACGTTGGGCGCCAATTACAAATACGTTACCGAATATATTTAAAAAATAAAATCCTTATTAAATTAATATCACTTGGACTTAGAATACCATAATTCTTAGACTTATTCTACGACTGCCCAAGCTTGAGATGGTTCCCTTCCCTTGTTGCCTCGGGATCGAAGCTTTTTAAGTTTTTCTTCGTAATTTTCAGATGTCTTGGTTTCCGAAGTTAATTCCCGATTAAGATTGCTGTGATCAGCATGAAAAATTTGCAAGCGAACGCGATGCCTAAAAATGAGGGTTCGGGGTGTTGGGATTCTTACAGATGTTTAGTCTAAAGTTTGGCTCGCCTTTGGCTCGCCTTTGGCGGCTAGCTAGGTGGAATTTATTTACGTCTGTCTCAAGCTTGCCTCGCCGGACGCGAGGGTGGGAATGTTTATATGACAAGAACCGGTGAGAACTCAGTAGCAAGCTCGGCCAAAGTAAATTGTTTACATTTTAATAAGAATCTTTAATTAAAGTTATAGTTAATTTGTACTTTCAGGCTCACTAAGATTCTCTAGACTACTGTTCCCACAGGTTCACTAAGACTCCTGATTTCCAAGTTCGAATCCGTCTGCCGCATAGAAACGGAACACCTCCAATATGTGCAATCTCCGTTGTCATAGACCTTTGGGAACACATCCCATTTCTAACTTCCGACGTCGACTATTCTTTCTGCATTCTTAAGCTTCTAAAACACTTTCGCCTGTCTGATCATATCCATCCTCAAAAATCCCACTTCTGAACTGTAAAGGGTAGGCTGAACGAGTAGTATAGGTAGATTTATTTTGGATAGTGAGTTGAATAGGTTGTAATAGAAAAATACATTAAAAGGCTGATTTTTGCTCTACACGACGTCAACAGCGTTGCTAAATTAGCAAAAGTTCACAGTCGGCCTTTTCTGACAGTTCGCAGCGTCCATGCAAGATTCGGGATGTGATACGTCATCGAAGTCATCTGGTGGCAGTTCGCACCAGCGCTTCATTTTGTCGGACTTTTAGTGCCTTTGCGTTCGCTGTGCATGTGGGATATCTCCAGCAAGATATCGTTCGTTTGGCAGAATCGCGAACATTTTTAATGTCTAGGTTAACATAAGCGAGAATCCGAACAGTTTTTATATACGATAAACTGTTCTCGATGATGGAAAATTGCAGTACAACTTGGTTCTATCGGTTCCGAAAGTGCCCCACTAAGAACAGGCCATTTTTCATTCGGTTATCTCAGAAACTCTAGTTCAGAATACCAAATATAGGTCCAAAGATCCTTGCATCGACATCCATACCATTCTAATGGACAGTATGCGAATTTAAAGTTGCAAGCACGGCATAATGAATCTTTTTTCTATCTTCTTATTGTACATGGAGCTGTCACGTTAAAAACGCTTTGATGTTTCCTCGGAACAGTAGTTTAATAAAGGGCGAAATAGATGGTCTTAACCACATTTGTCCTTGATTAGACTACTGTCCAAATAATATCCTTTTTTACATTGCACGCAATTAGGGTTACATTATTGTGGGACTTTGGATCGTGTCTTGCTTCTCTTGATTCTTTTCTTGGCTCTCAACTTGATTTATGTTTGATTGTAGTACATGCTCTGGTTGGAATTATGCACCAGTGTATGATGTGAACTGCGACAGATTTTGATTTGATTAGACATAGAATACTATTAAAGAAAGCGCCTACTTTCTTGGCCAATTCATGGCGTTGTTGAATTGTTAACTCTGCAAAACTACGATGAAGTTTGCGCTTGAATTACAATAAAAACGAAGGATTTATTACATTTTCCTTACAACATCCATCCCAAGACGGTTACTGATTGTATTTTTCTTTTGTTGAGCACTATTATTACGTTATTCATAATATCCTCTGCACCCCCAAATGAGATTAGAGAGCCGCGAAAGGCTGAAACTTTGACGACGAGATGGTATAATTGTGAAGAATCGGGCTTTGAAAGAGTTGAAAGCGCGAAAAAAATCGCGTACCTTGACATCAACGGCTCTAAAGCTTTCAGATACTTATCTTTCGAAATCACAAATCTTCCAGCGCTGGCCGGGAAAAGCAGCCTAGTAAATAATTTAACTTATTTATATTAACTTTGCGCGTAAGCCAAATTATTAAATACAGTAATGAACCGCTTACACTGACAGTATTTGAGTTTGAGTCTGACACAACTTACGATAATGCCCACTATATGAGTCCGTGATAATGTCGATAAATGTTCAACCGTAGATCCAGTGCGAGTACTCCACTCAAGCTAGACGTCTGTTTAGCTTCTCCACTTGTGGCCAAATATTTTTTGACAAAGTTTCCACTTTGGGATTCAGGTAAGAATGAGACTACTATATGTGTGTTGATGTCGATGGCAGTACCACCTTATTTTTGGTGAGAGTACTCCACTCGTGCTGAAAGCCTGTTGCTTATACACATACAACTGCCTCCTCAACATGCATGTAAATAATGATCAGAGACTCATGCAAACAAATGAAGCTCGAATGACGAAATTGAACGAATACTGTTGGCTCAATTATGAAATTATAATGAATTTATTAAAACTTGAAGCAAAGTGTAAGTTAGATAGGGTGGAGGCGCGAGCACAATAAAGTTCTCTCTCACTCTCGGCGAAGTCGCCCCGTCTTCGTCGAACTTCGTTAAGCTAGGCTCTATGTACTTTGTCTAAATATAGAATGTCATTCGTTGAAATTGAATTGAGCCGTCGAGACATTTATTCTTTTCGTTTTCGTTCGATTTCGTTTTTGGAAATTAATAATTTTAGCCACCAAAAGTTTTTCGGTTTTTTATTAGAAACTATCTAATTTTTCATGGCGCCGGCCGGGTGGACTATAAAATTATTTATATTATTGTTCGGCAACTTAGTAACAGTGACACATAAAAAAATAAAGTGCAAGAGCAAACAAATTGCGAAGTGCTCTTTATTGTTGCCCGCGGCGTGTCGGTATTAAAAGCTAAAATACTCAGCTCGTGCCGGTCGCGAAATACCCACGCCAGAAGTACTGCTCCCAGAGGGATGCCCTGCGATTACTCGATGTTCAAGAGGAAAGTGACAGCTGGGTTAAAAGAACCTGAGGAATTTGTGCAAAAAATGTAAAGCTTTAGTTTATAAGCAAAACAATTTAATTGTTTGTTGTCTTGTGCTGAAAAATTGCACCTCGATTTCAATTCTTATTTATAATAAATAAATAACGAGGACAGCTGCTAACTTCGGCAAGCCGAAGTTTTAATACCCTTGCAGACTTATCCGAAATTGCTAAAATTGAAAAAGTAGCGAAACGAATAACAAATGTGTAAAATAAAAAAGGAAGTCTTCTTAATACAAAGGCCAAAGAACAAATATGCTAAAAACTGTTTCGGGAGTCACCACACTCCCTCATCAGCGACCTTATTAATCCAATGAGAAATGGTAGATCGGACAGTTTTGTACCTGTCAAGAGTATTAATCCTCTTCATTTTATATACCATCGTATGAACTTTCCGTGGATTTTTCATTACATTGTACGCCAAGTTCCAAGACCTTGTATTAAATATAATCTTCTGTTATTTACAGCTGTTTTAACAGCTTACTTACATACTAATGATATTACGTATATTAACTATTTTAAAGATATGTTTTATATAACTTGAAGAATAATTTTAATTTGATTAACAATTATCTTTAACATTGTGCGCCAAGTTCCATGTCCTTGTTCTAAATTTATACGCCAATATTAAATATATTATAATAAGGTTTCAGCCTTTTAAATATATACATTGGTAAAGTTACATATTTTACATAGAGTAATGGAACATATAAACATATATGTACAATCCCAATCCCAAGATGATGTGCACTGCAAATTTGCATTTCCTTTTTGACTAGTTCGTCGATTAGAACTTGTCGTCCAAAAGTTTCCGAATCCTTGTTCCTGATTTCTACGCCAATATTAAATAGAATCCTTTGTTATTTACAGCTGGCTTAACAGCTTACTTACATTCTAATGATATTAAAGGCAGTGTACTTATATTAAACTATTTTAAAGTTATTTTTTATACAACTTGTAGAATAATATTAATTTGATTAACAGTTAACTTTAATAATGCGCAATGTTCCATGTCCTTGTTCTAAATTTATACGCCAATATTAAATATATTATTATATGCTTCTCAACCTTTTAAATATGTACATAGGTAAAGTTACATGCTTTACGTAGAGTAATGGAATAGGTATATATTCCATCCCCGTTATCTTGTGCACTGCAAATTTGCATTTCCTTTTTGACTAGTTTGTCGATTAAAAATAATTCCATTTCCGTTCAAAAGTTTCCGAATCCTTGTTCTAGATTTTTACACCACACTTTAAGTTATATTTTATATAACTTGTAAAGTAATATTATTTGGTTTATTCATATATTTCTCTACTTACTAATTATATTTTATATATTTAGCCTAAGTAGAGAAAAATTCCGTCGTGATGACTGTAAGGAGTCTCATACACGAAAGCTCTTGGTAAAGAAAAAATTGAAAATGCCCAATCTATGCTCATGTTTTGTTTCGTTGTTGAAACTCGTTCAAAAAGCGCCGTGAAGTCTAGTTCATTTAGCTACCTTTCCATTACGGCTTCACTAGTTGAGCGGCATATATTAAAGTCACCCAAAATGACTATGCGATTTCTTACGCCCAACTCCTGCTCTATGCAGTCTACAAGTGCATTCCTCAACCTTGACACTGGAAATGAAGGATTTCTGTATAATAATACATATATGAATTTATATGCCTTAACTTTTTCAAAAATCCAAAATTTATTTTGTGTAGAATCCGAAGATGCTTTTACTGTATCTTTGGCTGTTGATATAACTTTTGCGTATCAATTTGCGTCCCGCCCAAGATGTTTCCCCCATATACTTCGCGTTCTAATTATCTCCTTTCTTCCGTTGTCTGGTCACACTACCGCCTTCCCGATGGGTTTCCAGCCGATCTCGATAACTTGAATTGGTGTAGCGTTGCCATTCGGTGGTGGCGATGTTTTTAGTGTGACCCTTCCTGTGCCGTCATCTCCAGTGTTCTGTGCCCATCGATCGACACTATCGTCTAGTGTCAATCGACCGCTTATAAATCGAAGCGCCCCCATCCCTTTATATCAGCGACATGACAAGAAAGTTTCAATGGTAAGTTTTTTCTTTCTTTCTCCACTTTCACCCTTCTCACTTTTTTACTCTCTCTTTAGCCTTTCGCCCTCCAATCGCCCTTGGCCGTAGGGCCTCGATGATGTATACGGGAGGACCGATGCCGCTTGTGTTATTTTGTGCCATTTATTTGTTGGTATTGCTCGCGTTTGTTATGTTTGATGTGCCCGTGTTTTCTGTGTTCCCTGTGCCAGGGTTCCTTTTTTTTTGTTTATATATTTTATGTTTTTGTTATCTTGCAAATGTATTATTACTATTATTATTATTTTTTTTAATTACTCGCATCGCATCTGGACCTACGGTGCAGCTCTGCTGTGCCGTCTCTCCCCTTTCTTCGGCAGCTCTGCGCTTTTCCGTATAGAGTCTAACGACGCTACGGATTTGCAGTTGCTGCTCGTATTGTAAACCTATTCCATGCGGCGTATAGGCGGATGACTCGGGCGTATGCCCGACGATGAATCCGTCTGCCTTGTTGGGGTTTTTATGCGATCTTTCCTTTTCTTATGTACCCTATTTACGCGGCGTATAGGCGGATGACTCGGGCGCATGCTCGACGTTGAATCCGACTGCCTCGTTGGGTTTTTTATGCAACCTTTCTTTTCCTTAGGTACCTTATTTACGTGGCGTATAGGCGGATGACTCGGGCGTATGCCCGACGCTGAATCCGTCTGCCTTGTTGGGGGTTTTATGCAATCTTTCCTTTTCTTATGTACCCTATTTACGCGGCGTAGAGGCGGATGACTCGGGCGTATGCTCGACGTTTGAATCCGACTGCCTCGTTGTTTGGGCTCCCTTATTTTTTTGTTACACCTTATCTACGCGGCGTATTGATGGATGACTTGGGCGTATACCTGATGCTGAATCCGTTTGCCTCGTAGTCGGGGTCCCTAGCATCGTTTTCCATTTTTATTCTGTGTCATATCCTTGTGATTATCCTTTCTGCGTGGCGTATGGATGACTCTTGCTTCGGCCTGACGCCTAATCCTGTTGCCTCGCAGTCTGCATCAATGTGAAATCCTTGTCCTAGTGCTCCAATGTGTCCGCCGTCTGCTCTTGTGCCGTTTCTGTTTGTTGCTGCTTAAGCTCGCCAATGTGAATAGTCCGTTCCTTCTTCGAATGTGTGTGGCGTATTTTGCAGATTACCGGCGAGACGAAATTTACAACCTGGTAAGGACCATCGTACCTCGGGGCTAGTTTCGCAGCAAACCCTTCGGCTGCTTTGGATAGGTGATGTTCTTTGGCCCACACTATGCTGCCCAACTCTGGTGTCCACTGCCTCCTCCTCAGATTGTAATGTCTGGCTTGGTCCTGTGATGCTTTTTCCAAATTTCGCCGTACGATTTCGAAGATTTCTTTTAACTTAGCGGCCTTCTCGTCTGGAGTCTCTGTGTTTCTCCCCGAGCCTAACGTTTCTCTGTCATATAATGCGTTTGGCAGACGGGGTTCCCGGCCTTGTGTGAGAAACGCTGGGGAGTATCCAGTTGATTCAGATATGCTTGAGTTCAGTGCTAGCATAATCTCTGGCCAGTTCTCGTCCCAAGTTCTGTGATCTTTTCCTGCGAATTGAGCTATCATCGTCTTCACGGTACGGTTAGCCCGTTCTGTTGGGTTTTCCTGCGGTGTGTAGGGTGCCGTGTCGGTTATCACTATCTTTGGAGCCCCGAACCTTGATATTATGCGTTCTCTGAACGCCTTCTGTAGGGTCTCTGCCGTTGCTGTTCGTAGTGGTACAATTTCCGTCCATTTAGAAAACCGATCAACTAACACCAATATCATTTGATTTCCATGCTTTGATCTAGGCAGTGGCCCGACGAAGTCCGCACATACTGTTGCCCATGGTTCCTCTGGTACCTGAGTTAGCATTTTCCCTGCAGCCTGCAGCTGATTGGGCTTGTATTTAGGCAAACTTCACACTTGCGTACGTGGATCCTGGCGTCTCTGTGCATTCCTGGCCAGTAGTATCGGGCTGCCAGGCGTGCTTTTGTTCTTCTACTCCCAACATGGCCAGCTGATGGGGAGTCATGGTTTTCTTCTAGGACGGCTTGTCTTAGACCATGCGGAACGCACAGTTTCCAAGCCACGACAACTTCATAGCCCGCTCTGTGAGGAATGTGCCTTCCATTACATAATCTGGATATTTTTGTGGTTGTGCTCTTATTTTCTCCAACATACTCCTGATCCAGCTGCAGCTATTGGTAGGTTTTTCTGATGCGTCTTTTATGGCCCTAAGTGTCTCCGGCAACGGTTGTCGGGATAGGGCGTCTGCCACTACGTTCAGTTGTCCTTTCCTGTACGCTACCCTCGAAGTCGTACTGCTGTAATTCCAGGGCCCATCTTGCTATCCTTCCGGACGGGCTTTCTATGCTGTTTAACCACTTTAACGTCATGTGGTCTGTAACCACTTTAAAATGGCAGCCTTCCAATACGGCTTCAGCTTCCTGATTGCCCACACGATTGCCAAGCACTCTTTTTCAGTTGTGGAGTAATTTTTCTCCGCGCCGTTTAGGTCCGGCTTGAGTATGAAATGACCCTTTCGCCGTCCTCTGTCTCTTTAGTCAGGATTGCACCTAACCCATAGTCGCTGGAGTCCGTCTGAAGGATGAACCTCTTCTCAAAATCTGGGCACGCCAGCACTGGATCGGCTACTAATCGTGCCTTTACCTCTTCGAAGGCCTGTTGGTGTTCCGGCGTCCATGTGCACTTTGTGCCTTTGCGTAGAAGATCATTCAGTGGTCTAACTATACGCGCAAAGTCTGGCACAAATCGTCGATACCATGAAGCTACGCCTAGGTATTGCCGTAGTTCGCGAACTGTCGACGGTGGCTCTAGCTCGGCTATGGCTGCTACCTTCTCGGGATCTGTGCCTATTCCTTCGCTAGTACGCGGTGTCCTAGGTAAAGCAATTCTTGCTTGAAGAATTTGCACTTATCGGCGTTTATTCTTAAGTTTGCTTCCTTGAGGCGCCTGAACACTTCCTTTAGGTTCTCCACGTGTTCTTTCAGCGTGCGTCCGATCACAATGATGTCATCTTGGTATGCAAACGCGTATGGTGACATCTCCGGGCCGATTACCTGATCCAGAGCCCTTTGGAACGTGGCCGATGCTGAATGTAGTCCGAAAGGCATTACTTTCCATTGGAATAAACCTTTTGCCGGGTACTGTAAATGCCGTATATTGCCGACTATTTTGCTTCCAAAGGGACTTGCCAATATCCGTCTTTCAGATCTAGACTGCTTATATATTTCGCCTCTCTGAGTTGGTCCAGGATATAGTTGATTCGCGGCATCGGGTAGGCATCTTTTATGGACTTCGCGTTTATTTGTCTGAAATCCACGCATAGCCTCCACTTGCCCGTCTTCTTTTTCACCATCACGATGGGCGAGCTGTATGGACTTCTTGAATGTTCTATGAGCCCATTTGTAACAGCTCGTCCACTTTTGCGTTGATCTCTCCTTGGACTCTTGGGTTCCTAGGATAATACCTCTGCTTGATTGGCTTGTCGTCTTTCATGGTGATTTGGTGCTCGGCCACTGTAGATGTTCCTGACATGGTGCTGAAATCTGCTAACTGTTTGGCGAGGAATTTCTCAATGTCCTCTTCATCACTTAAGTGTGAATCTACAGCCACCGACAGCCTTTCTTCCAGACATCCATTGTGCCGTTTTCTTGCCGGTATTTGCAATTCATGCCCGGCACATTTTATTTCTGCCCCGACTCCTGTGAGGAAATTCCATCCCAGCACTAGTTCGTCCACTACTCCTGGAAGTATTAGCAGATTCATCTCCAATTGTTTGTTTCCAATTTCACCGTGATTTCGAGCTGTGAGCTTATCCGGCTGCATCTCTGCCAACCTAACTTGCCGTCTTGTCCTTGAGTTCCACAGCGCCGATGCTCCATTCCTATTCCCCGCCCAAGATGTTTCCCCATAGACGTCCTCGTGTTCTCCTTCGTGTCTCCTTTGAATGTCCCGCCCAAGATGTTTCCCCCATATACTTCGCGTTCTAATGATCTCCTTTCTTCCGTTGTCTGGTCACACTACCGCCTTCCCGATGGGTTTCCAGCCGATCTCGATAACTTGAATTGGTGTAGCGTTGCCATTCGGTGGTGGCGATGTTTTTAGTGTGACCCTTCCTGTGCCGTCATCTCCAGTGTTCTGTGCCCATCGATCGACACTATCGTCTAGTGCCAATCGACCGCTTATAAATCGAAGCGCCTCCATCCATTTATATCAGCGACATGACAAGAAAGTTTCAATGGTAAGTTTTTTCTTTCTTTCTCCACTTTTACCCTTCTCACTTTTTTACTCTCTCTTTTAGCCTTTCGCCCTCCAATCGCCCTTGTCCGTAGGGCCTCGATGATGTATACGGGAGGACCGATGCCGCTTGTGTTATTTTGTGCCATTTATTTGTTGGTATTGCTCGCGTTTGTTATGTTTGATGTGCCCGTGTTTTCTGTGTTCCCTGTGCCAGGGGTTCCTTTTTTTTTGTTTATATATTTTATGTTTTTGTTATCTTGCATATGTATTATTACTATTATTATTATTATTTTTAATTACTCGCATCGCATCTGGACTTGCGGTGCAGCTCTGCTGTGCCGTCTCTCCCCTTTCTTCGGCAGCTCTGCGCTTTTCCGTATAGAGTCTAACGACGCTACGGATTTGCAGTTGCTGCTCGTATTGTAAACCTATTCCATGCGGCGTATAGGCGGATGACTCGGGCGTATGCCCGACGCTGAATCCGTCTGCCTTGTTGGGGTTTTTATGCAATCCTCCTTTTCTTATGTACCCTATTTACGCGGCGTATAGGCGGATGACTCGGGCGTATGCTCGACTTTGAATCCGACTGCCTCGTTGTTTGGGTTCCCTTATTTTTTTGTTACACCTTATCTACGCGGCGTATTGATGGATGACTCGGGCGTATACCTGATGCTGAATCCGTTTGCCTCGTAGTCGGGGTCCCTAGCATCGTTTTCCATTTTTATTCTGTGTCATATCCTTGTGATTATCCTTTCTGCGTGGCGTATGGATGACTCTTGCTTCGGCCTGACGCCTAATCCTGTTGCCTCGCAGTCTGCATCAATGTGAAATCCTTGTCCTAGTGCTCCAATGTGTCCGCCGTCTGCTCTTGTGCCGTTTCTGTTTGTTGCTGCTTAAGCTCGCCAATGTGAATAGTCCGTTCCTTCTTCGAATGTGTGTGGCGTATTTTGCAGATTACCGGCGAGACGAAATTTACAACCTGGTAAGGACCATCGTACCTCGGGGCTAGTTTCGCAGCAAACCCTTCGGCTGCTTTGGATAGGTGATGTTCTTTGGCCCACACTATGCTGCCCAACTCTGGTGTCCACTGCCTCCTCCTCAGATTGTAATGTCTGGCTTGGTCCTGTGATGCTTTTTCCAAATTTCGCCGTACGATTTCGAAGATTTCTTTTAACTTAGCGGCCTTCTCGTCTGGAGTCTCTGTGTTTCTCCCCGAGCCTAACGTTTCTCTGTCATATAATGCGTTTGGCAGACGGGGTTCCCGGCCTTGTGTGAGAAACGCTGGGGAGTATCCAGTTGATTCAGATATGCTTGAGTTCAGTGCTAGCATAATCTCTGGCCAGTTCTCGTCCCAAGTTCTGTGATCTTTTCCTGCGAATTGAGCTATCATCGTCTTCACGGTACGGTTAGCCCGTTCTGTTGGGTTTTCCTGCGGTGTGTAGGGTGCCGTGTCGGTTATCACTATCTTTGGAGCCCCGAACCTTGATATTATGCGTTCTCTGAACGCCTTCTGTAGGGTCCTCTGCCGTTGCTGTTCGTAGTGGTACAATTTCCGTCCATTTAGAAAACCGATCAACTAACACCAATAACATTTGATTTCCATGCTTTGATTTAGGCAGTGGCCCGACGAAGTCCGCACATACTGTTGCCCATGGTTCCTCTGGTACCTGAGTTAGCATTTTAGGCAAACTTCACACTTGCGTACGTGGATCCTGGCGTCTCTGTGCATTCCTGGCCAGTAGTATCGGGCTGCCAGGCGTGCTTTTGTTCTTCTACTCCCAACATGGCCAGCTGATGGGGAGTCATGGTTTTCTTCTACGACGGCTTGTCTTAGACCCTGCGGAACGCACAGTTTCCAAGCCACGACATCTTCATAGCCCGCTCTGTGAGGAATGTGCCTATAGAGTGACTCGCCTTCCATTACATAATCTGGATATTTTTTGTGGTTGTGCACAAATCGTCGATACCATGAAGCTACGCCTAGGTATTGCCGTAGTTCGCGAACTGTCGACGGTGGCTCTAGCTCGGCTATGGCTGCTACCTTCTCGGGATCTGTGCCTATTCCTTCGCTGGTAACGCGTTGTCCTAGGTAAAGCAATTCTTGCTTGAAGAATTTGCACTTATCGGCGTTTATTCCAAATTTCACCGTGATTTCGAGCTGTGAGCTTATCCGGCTGCATCTGCCGTCTGCCAACCTAACTTGCCGTCTTGTCCTTGTGATCATTCCTGTGTCAGTCAGTCTATCCGCTAGCTCCTCATTGATGAAACTTGACGTTGTGGCCTTGTATGCGACGCCTCCAATTTCAACGTACGCGGATAATTGCTGCTCTTCCTCGATCAACTTGCCAGTTAGTTTGGAGAGGAGACACTTTGCGAACCCTGTGCGCCTCTCTGCGACTGGGATCGCTGCCCATTTCCCGCCTTTTGGCAGCACTCTACACTCCTGATGCCAATTTTGCCGCACACCCAGCAGAACAGTAGTCTTTGGTTTCTGCATCCTCGTGCCCAGTGTTCGTGTCGCCCACAACGGCGACACTGCCTCCTGTGGGTTCATCACGTGAGTCTGTGTATGGTGGCTCTTGCCATTGGGTTGCGTGCCACCTGAGTGGTGTTTGGTGGCCTCCATAATGTGTTCGTTGGTTGCCTTTGTTGTGTTGTATTGGCCGGTGTCCACTGGCCAAAGGACGGTGTTTGGTTTACCGTGCTGTCTTCACATCTCCTGCATGTAGTTTGTGGTGGTGCTGCGATTTTGTTCTCTTGTGTTCGTGAATGAACTCTTCTCGCTCTTTGTCCAGTTCTTCGTACTCGTCAGCCAGGATCATTAATGTGTCCAGATCATCCACTTTGTACGTTCTTAGTGAGATTCTCAGGTCTGGTGTGCAGTTGTCCTTGATTATTTCTAGGGTCTCCTTTGGCGAGTACCCGAGTGGCCTCATCAAAGTCTGCATGTCCACCATGTAGTCTTTGAACGGTTCCCTGAAACCCTGTTTCCGTTGTTTCCACCTTGTCTGCCAACTTCGAGAAGAACCCTCTCGGCAGAAAGTACGTCCTGGAAACTTTCGCTGAACTCTCCCCATGTTCTCCACTGTTTATTGTTTGAAATGAACCATTTCAGTGCTTTGCCTTGCAATAGCTCTGGCATTGCACGTGGGATCATGTTCAGGTTCAGCCCGTACGTGTTGCGGACCATTCCACCTGTTCTAGAAATTCCAGTGGCTTCTCTGTGCCATCGAATTTGAACGACCATTCTCTCACTTGCTTTGCGACTCTGGCGTAATCTGGTGTGCTAGGTCTTTGCTGCCCTGATTTTCTTTCTTGGCTTGGTTTCGAACTCCTGCCAGCTTCCTTCATGCTGTCCACTGCAAGACTTGCTATGAGCTCCTTCGGCGTCAGGGTTCAGCAATTTGATTGTTGGGCCTGGCTTATCGTCGTATTTCTCTTCCAGCTCCGCCCAGATCTCTGCTACTCTTGGGTCATTTGTTCCTTGTGAGGTACTCTGAGAGGGCTTTCCTCATGTCATCCGTTCTTCCCTCCAAAGAGATGCCTAACTTGGCTCCTATTTTGGCGAAATACTCTTTCTTGAGGAAATAAATCCATCCTTTCCCCATTTTTCTGTTTTGTTTGCTGATTCTCACCGAGCGGACAATCACGTTTTGGGCGCCAGATGTAACGAACTGATTTTTTAATGTCTGCTCGCTACGAGTATCGAGCGGCTAGCTCAGAAGATTTGTGTTGTTCGTCCCACCCAAATTTATATAAACGTGACCGCCCGATTGTCTAATGAGAACGCACAGAAAGTTAAGGTGTTTGTATTAGGATCTTAATTCGCCGACTTGTCCCTCGGCCTGGGACTAATGGTGACAGATGCTTGTCTCAAGGCGTACGCCTTTCGCAGCCACAGCCTCCTGTCCCTGGATCTGTCCCGGCCGGTCACAACCAGACGTCTACACAGTTTCTATACCTGACGGTTCAAGCATACGCCGGAAGGCCGCCAATGCAGTCCCCGTGGCAGGACGCTAGGTTCAAGACGAACGCTTCCGCCCTCGCCTCTTAGCCGTAGACTGAATGTGTTGTAGTATGGCTTGGTTGCTGCTGGGCCTGCGATGACTGCTCGTTGCTCCTGTGCCCTCGATGTCCTCGCTCTGCTCACGGTGCGAAGTCCTGGGGCGTGGTCTGCGTGCTCTAGTGAGACTAGGTGCAGCGGGTCTTTGGCTCTCGAGATTCGATCAGTTGCCTGTCTAGGACTCTGGCGGTGAATTACCGTGCTCTCGACGCATACGCCTCTCGAGACACCCGTGATTCAGACGCGCGTCCTTCGTGGCCAGTCGCACCAGGGCCTGCACAATTCTCGCCTGTCGGTTCAGGCGTACGCCGGAATTTGACAAGGCAATTGCTTTCGCACGGCCGCTAGTTCTGGACAACTTCTCTTTCGAGCCCACGGTTCCTTGTCGGAGGACTCTTTCTATTCACTTCTCTTCTGTCGGACTCGCCGAGCAATACGCCAAGCTCACGTCGCGACAAGAATTAGAACAAAGCGCCGCGTGATGCCTCAAGGACCTCAGCTACCTGTTTCTCAGCTCGGAGACTTCAACTCTAAGTCCCGACGTCTTGATGTAGCGATCTTGCTCCTGTTGACTCGGCGCGGCTCTGCTTCCTCCTGATGTTGACTTGACTTGTTTTATTCACTGATTTTCTGCTTGTCTATGATCTTGCTGGATTGACTCCTTGTGATCGACTGATCCCGCTTCCTGCGCTCGGCCCGCTTATATAGGCCGGCGTATCCCGTTAATTCTCGGCTTCTCCTTTTTCGGTTTTGCGCACGGCACCATAGTAGGTTCCAAAGTCCGCCGCGTTCTACCGTTCTACGTTCTACCACATTCTCTCCAAACTCTTACAGCCGTATTCTCCAAACTCTCTTTTATGTTTTCCAGTTGATCTGCTTAAATGGATTTCAAGTTTTCTAAATGGCAGGTCACAAAGGGTCCTTTTTAAAAATTCAATTTCTGAAATTCTCCGTGTTACCTCCGGTGTCCCACAAGGGAGACATCTGGGTCCGTTACTTTTTACATTATTTATTAACGATCTTCCCTCAATTATAAGTCATTCTCGCGTACTTATGTACGCAGATGATGTTAAGTTGTGCCTGCAGTATAAGGACATTTCCTGCCATTTAAACTTGCAATCCGATCTAGATAATTTTCAAAACTGGTGCCGAGATAATTTACTAAATTTAAACGGTTCCAAGTGCAAGCTGATGACTTTTTATCGGGCCAATCCGATATACGCGACTTACACGTTAAGTGGCAGCTCTTTGGATAGAATAACTCTTGTTAACGATCTTGGCGTTCTCTTGGACCCTAAACTAAAATTTTCTAATCACATTTCGTCCATGGTTAATAAAGCCAGAGGAGTGCTTGGATTTATTAAAAGGTGGTCAAAAGAATTCGATGATCCTTATTTGACTAAAACTTTATTTATTTCGCTAGTCCGTCCGATTCTGGAGTATGGGTCTCCCGTCTGGAGTCCACAATACGGAATACATATTGGTCGTATTGAATCTGTACAAAAAAACTTCCTTCTTTTTGCTTTACGTCGCCTAAACTGGGATGCAAATCTTATTTTACATTCTTATTCTAGTAGACTTCTTTGATTAATTTATCGTCCCTAGCCAACTTGGTACTATCTTTATTTATACCTTATACATGGTGATATTGACTGCCCCGACTTGTTAAGTCGGCTAAATTTTTCTGTGCCAAGTAGATTACCTAGACATTATTTTCCCCTAATTTTAAATGATTGTAGATCTAAAACGATTGATACTTGCTTCATTGGCACAAGATTGAACTAACTATTACTTTTTTTCCCCGGACCTTTACTTTTATTTTCCTATCTCGCGTCTATCTTATCGCGAATCGTGACGTATGATACACGGCTGCGCCCCTCGGTCGGTTGGGCGGGTAAGTGGGCCGTGGGACTCCGCGCGAAAAAAAAACAAAAAAAAAAAAGACGCTGCTATATTAAATCTGCGAACTGAGTCGACAAATCAATTTCGGGCATATGCTGCGGATCAGTTGTTACAGATTTCATGTGTGTTTGAAGCACCGATTGCAGTTGGAGGGAATGCTGAGTCTATTGCAACCTTTTATGTAATAAAAAAAGGGTGGCAATCGTTGCTTGGGCGCGAGACAGCCATAAAACAAAACGTGTTGCGACTGGGCATATCTATAAATAGAGTCGAAAAGCTAGAACCTTTTCCGAAGTGGAATAATGTATCTATTCGTCTGTCAATTGATCCACATGTGAGACCCGTGAAGCAACCAATGAGACGCATCCAAGCCGCCATTGAAGACAAGGTAAAAGGAGAGCTAGAATCGGCTTTAGCTCAGGATATAATAGAGCCAGTACACGGACCAAGTGAATGGATTTCTCCAATAGTTATTGCATTCAAAGGTGATGGGAATATAAGGCTGTGCATTGATATGCGTTAAGCGAATAAAGCAATTCAACGGGAAAATTACCCATTACCAACATTCGAATCGTTTTAACGAAGCTTAAGGACGCTAAGTATTTTTCTCGACTGGATTTGAAG
>JAYMZC010000379.1:0-55000 GCA_036346975.1 Drosophila prolongata
TGTGTGCTGATATGTGATGTCCCGGGTGTGTGACGGGTGGTTTTGTGGCTAAGAGAAGCTGTTGGAAGACATTCGGCGTTGCTTGGTGACGACTTTGAACCACCCACCACCCATCCTACATCCACCCGCTGGTCCTTATCAATCCCACTCCAGATGTGTGCACTTTTGTGGCTCATTAACGGTTTGCATGCGGCCAAAATGCATGCGGTTATTCATTGAATGCGAAGGCAATGGTGTGTGTGCAGGGGTGTGTGTGGGGATGCGCTCGATAAGTTGAGTGGCTGTTTGTTGTCGTTGTTGTGGTGCCTCAGCTGCCTGTGCGTGAGTGCAAAACAAACGGAATTTTGCGCATGGCCCATCAAGAGATGCACCCAACCGTCAGGGTCCTTCCACCGCCGTCATATCCCCAATTACCAGCCCCCTGAATTTTCCATTTCCCAGCCATCTTCAGTCGGCAGCCGCATTTCGTGCATCATAACATGAGTGGGATATTCGGCGAGTTGCTGGCTCTCATTAGCATGTGTGGAATGACAGGATTGCACTCAGTTAAACTCAAGGATCCACAATTGAGGCATTTGTGGTTTTCGCATTTTCATGCACAACGTTGAGGGGCAATTTTAAAAGGGAAAGGAATTTACGATTACAAAAGTATGTGAATCTTAAAACTTACTTGCTTTGCATATTCTTAATCATTTGAATGTTATGAAAATATTGTTTAAGTTAATTTATCAAAGAGGAATTTACAGAGAATAAATTCCTCTTTGATAAATTGTAATATTTATTTAAAAAAAAATCAGTAAACGTTGCACATATTATTATTATTTCTTAATATTATTAATTAGCATATATATTAGCATATTTTATGATTTATAATTATAAAAAGTTGTAATAAAACGTTATAAACATCTCCATTAAAGTTTTTACTTTTTTCATTAATTTTAGACCTTAAAGGAACCTTCAATTGTATCATTATTTATGTACATTTCATGTTAAGTAATAATAATAAGAAAATGTCGTAAGAAGCCTGTGAGCAGTTCAATAAAGCCCTACTTATCTCTTTATCCCCGTCAGATTAGTAGTCTCGAAACCACATAGTTTGCACCCATCACAAAACCCAGGACCATGTACCTCACATAAAATGTTATTGGCCCGATGTTAATTGAATTGTCTGCGGCCCTCCGTACGCAATTGTCTCGTTGCTTGCAACCATGGGCAACTGTTTAACGATCTCGCCATTGGCATTCCCATTTCCGGAGGGCCATTAAATGTCCTGGCATTAAAGAGCGGGGAAACACACACACCCACACACACACACACAAAGGACACTATTTTTGCCTGATAATAAACCCACACACTTTGCTCTCTCTTTTTTGCACTCCATTCACAGGAGGACATAAGAAAACTGCAAGTGTGGCGAAAATTGATTCGAACATAAATAAAGGGCAGCCAAGCGTGGCCAGACAAGGACAACAAAAGCAAGAAGCCGAAGGATTTGCGATTGGCCGAAAAGGGAAAATCAATAATAGCCACATGTAAGAGGACACCGGGCATAAGCAATATGGTGGCCACTCGGAAAGGCATGGGGCAGACGACTCCTAGCCTCCAGTTGTTGCGGAATAAGTAACGAATTCAAGGGACTACCATGTCGGACCGGTATCCAGCCAGCTTCTACGATCAGCAGCAGCAGCAGCAGCAGCAGCATCACCAGCTAGCCCACCATCCACATCACACGACCACCATGTCGCACTATCCGCCGCAGCCCTACAGATCGGGTTACACCGGCTACCATCCCTATGGCTATGGCTATGGGTCTTCTAGTGCTTCTTACATGCCCAACTACTACCGCTATGCGCCGTACGCCTCGCCACACTACAGCCAGCACCACCAGGGGATGTTCACGCCGGCTGGCTGGCAGCAGCTAATCCCCTCCAGCGTGCTGCACTATCCGCCCAGGTCGCATCCCTACCAGCAGCACGCAGCAATCTCAGCCTGGCTACGAGCCACCTCCTCCCTTGCCCTACAGTTCTTCCGCCTCCTACCAGTCTCGTGGCTTCGGTGGCTACACGGGTCCCACGCCCCACTATGCTCCGCCGGGCAGATCCTCCACGCCGGCTCCAAATCGCACAGTGCTGCCGCCCAGCTATTTGGAACCGCTTCGCAGCTACAGCGCCGAGCAGCAACTGCTGAGCCAGCAGCAACATCTCGCCCAGCAGCAGCTGCAACATCGCCCGCTGGCGGCCACACCAAAGCTCGAGGACCCGGACATCGAAGTGGAGGCGGTGGCGGAGTCCCCCGCCCAGCGGCTGACCACATCGCCGCCCATGATCAGCGCCACCGGAACGGACAGCGGCATCAGCAATTGCAGCACTCGGCGCGAAGTGACAGTAGTCAGAGCACGCCCGTTTACAGTGGCGAGTATCCGGTGAACATGTCCGTGGAGTCCGCCTCCTGTGTGCCATATCACTGTCCGGCGGACGGCAGGGACTACGAGGAGAGGAGCTCCAGCCACCGGCGATGGCGGAGACCAGGAGGGCGGACACTCCGCTCGATATGCCCGGTAAGTTGTCAGCTTTTTTATCGCATCGCATCGCATCGCATCGCCTGTCGTTCCTTCATTACACTCTATTTAATTTGCAATTATGCGCGGCCGCGGGGGAGAATTCGTAATTTTATGCAAACATATGTCAGGGAAGATTATGTAACAAGTATTGAAGTCAGCAAGGGCGGCAGCCAACGGGCAGTTACTTCAGCGGAAATCAACGATTGAAGGCACAGTGGTAAGGTATGGGATCGATCGGTTAATGGGGTGTAAATGTTCGGTCAAATTTCAAACAAATGAAGTTGACATTTTTCATGGAATTCGGAGATTTAGATGAGAATTAATAGATTAGCACTTATTAATTTTACGAGGATCCACATCTGTAACAATAACATCATTCAGTAAACATAGGAATAAAATATTGATAAAATCAGACCTATTTTTCATCGACCTTTTTATTTACTTTTGAAAGATAAACTTATTGCTTAAAGGAACCTAATTTAATAGTACTATAATTTTTTGCCATTTTGTAATTTATTAATAATATCCAGAGTACCACTGCGGCGCATTTTACTTATGCTTGATTCCGTATGCAAATTAATGCAAGAACTGTCCGTTCGTGTTGCGTTCATCGTTGTCATCGTGGTCGGAGTGTCGTCCGTAAAGCAATGTCCGTCAGGCTTTCCACCAGCTCCTCCGATTCCAATTCCCCGCCATCCCTGCAATCGCCTACACAAGGCACAAGCCTGACAAGCCGACGTTTTTCAAACACTCAACCAATCAGCGTTGGTTAACTGCTGAAATACTTCCGTTTCCTGACAGGAGGGCTTGCTTTATGGGTGGGCGGTTGGCAGAGCGGGTGGCTTTGGGGCGCCTACGTCATGCCGCTTCGCAGGACTTCAAAATTAGCTGTCTATTTAGGCACGCGAATACCAGAGACTCCCCAACTTTGCCCTGTGATGTGTGGCTTTTTAATTTTTTTGTCGTGTGTGCAAATCAATAAGTCAACTGTGTATGTGGATGACCCACCAGGTGCGAAGTGAACCCACATCTTTTTTCTGAATATTTTGCAGTGCAAACGAACTTTGTGCACTTAGAAAAATTATAATCAGATTCAAGTTTCAGAGAAATATAATTAGTAGTTGTTGTCTAGTTCAATTTGGAAATGAAATAAAAAATTTTTTGTTAAAACTAAACAAATAATTTGTCTACTTAAGTCGTTAAAACAGTCAATGAAAATGTGACTTGTTTTAGAAAAGCTATCAGAATACTTTCATTTTAAAAATCGTTGATAGCTAAAATCCGTTAAGGATATGGCACTAAAAGTTAGATTTGTATTGTAAAATGTATAATCTTCAAGAACATTTTATTTCCAGTGTGATTTCATGTTTGCCTGTGTTTGTGGGCGGTTTTTTGTAAAGCTACGTCGTTATCAATGGGCGTTTGACTTTCACACACAAAACACCCACACAGCCTTATCTAAGGGTGTCTTTCTTGCCAACTGTGTGTGCGTGAAATGTCATCACAGCCAACATGTAAATGAACTTTTCAGCGTAATGCGGTGGTTGCCGCTGCTTTTGCCGACTTACTACCGTTAGTCAAACCCACCCACACAGACAGCAAACACACCCGAACACCCACAAACACATGCACAGGAAAAAGTAAAGATCGTTTAAGAGTTTTCAATATAGGGCCAATATAAAATATATTATTGTATTACAGTGTCTTATTAATTTCCAATAAATATCGGATTTCGAACATTACTAAATATCAGCTTGCCTTCGTTTTGAAAATAAGCATTCAATATTTTTTCCTGTGCACTAATCAAGGGAGGAACCAGCGACACCCTGAAATAATAAGAGGAACAGGAATAGGAACAGCTCCCTGGTGCAATAGCCAGGGCTCAAATTCAACTTCAACCTCAACCTCCGATTCTGGCCACCATATGGAGGCAAAAATCAATGTCCGTTATGTGAAATGAAGTGCAGTTAAAAAAGGAATTCAATTTAGGGGATATTTCCGCAGAAAGACTGAATATACAATTATAATTAACTTTTCTTTGTTATAATAGGCTCGTATTTCTAAAAAGTAATGTAATCTTATCAGTAATGTAATCTTTTGATAGATAAAACAAAAAACCTTAAAAACCGGACTTGTTCAAAATAAATTCAAATTGGATTATTATATCCATTGTACAAGATATAAATAAGATACTTTTTATTATGATTATAAAAATTAAACATTTAATAATATACTACTGTAACTGGAAGGATTAGCTTAAACTCGTAAAATCGGGTTGATCACCTGCATATGTTAAAATCCTTTTGCAACAATAATTGATTTATCGACGCAACTGATTGCAGCTTTAAATGCATTGCAGTAACTGCCACAATGGCAACAACATGTCCGAAAATATAGCCAAGCTTGATGGAAATACGTAAACATTGCAGTCTGAGTCGCATGCGCCGAGAAGTGCGCTACACTTTTTGTTGCTTTTTCGCCACTCTCTCCGCTCTTTTGTTCCTATGGGTGAGAGCGGGTGTGTCTGTGTGTGCCAGCCACGTTCAACAAGTGCATGACGCTCTCCGGACTTTCCTCTCTCTCTCTCTTTCCTTTATTTGGCCTCGGGAAAAATGATTTGATAAGCGCGTGCGAAAAAGCCCTTCGATTCCACGCCGAATGGTCACTGTTCTGGGCCTGGTTTTAACCCTTGATTGCCGCCTGCACGCATGACAAAATAATTAGAGCCCCAGAAATTCGCAAAATTCCACCCAGGGAGCCAAATCGCTTCAGACCTATTGATTTTTTCTTTCTGTGGCCTCCTCCAACTTATTTCCCAACTTGTTTTCCAGATGACATAAGCGCCACGTCGCCACCAGTGGCCAGTGATAAGGTGAAACCTGCGCCGCCCACTCCGCCCGAAGTTGCCAAGCGTGCGGAAATCAATTTGCAGCAGGATACAGGAGTAAGGGCAGGAGCACCCTCCGATGCGCCGACGACGCCGCAGGATGCCAACGGTGATCTAATAATCGAGCCGACCGACGAGAAGACAGGACATGCGGTAAGTGTTGAATGAAATCAAATTAGCGGCGGGCGGGAAAAATTGCAATTAAAACTGCAGGTGCAGCGTGCAGCGTGCAGCTCAGCGATGTATAAGGGGTCTAATTAATAGGCAATCTGGGGGCCATCCTCTTATCCTTTCGGGATAAATTAGGCCAAAGCAAGCGAGCAACCAGGGCCTGATAATGACAGCCGCCCACACGAACGCCACTCATCACCATCCTGGCCAAAATAGAGAAAAGGCCAAAAGCGAAATGCGTTTAGCTCCATCGACCGGCTTTACTCATTGTAAAACTCTGAGGGAGAGTTCGGTGGAAACGGGGGAAAGCACGGTGAAAGCTCTCCCAGAGAGCGCCTCAGCCGGAAGCCTTTTTACAGGGTGTTCCCAGCGGAGCCGTACACACAAAAAGGGGCGCCTATTGATTTTTGGGGGCGCTACGTTGAACTTTCACCCGGCTGACGGTGGCTGGCTGGTAAGATTGGAAGCTGGTTCGGAAAAGGAGAAGGTGGCTCTTTTGGGGTTGCCTGGTAACACGAGCTGCCAGCAGCGAGCACGCGCCACCCAGCTGGCCGGGAATGGGAAAACGGGGAGTCCCAATGGGGAGACTGGCAGCTCAAAGTTGTTCAAGTGCCCGCCACTTGAGCGTAACAACTTTGCCCGCTGCAAAACGGCTTGGAAAATAACTAAATCGATTTTTTTCCTTACACTTGCAACAGCAAAATCCTGTGACGACCAACTGGAGTCCACGCCACGACGCCCGCGCACGTCCGCCGGCGCCCCAGAACTCGCCCATTTGGTTTGGCCAGAATGCGACTGTGCCACCCGCCTTGGCCCCCTTCTGCAACAGCACCAGCAGCAGCAGCTGCAGCTGAACAGCAGGCCAGCAACCTCCAAGCGGTGTGCAACATCTGGCAGGAATCGCAGCAGCAGCAGCAGCAGCATCTGCGTCAACAGCAACAACCGCATCATCGAGTGCGATCTCATTCCGAGCAAGAAATCAAACGGAAGGCGGGCCAAAAAGGAAGCTGGCGAGTGCGAGAACATGGAGCCCGTTGTTAGAGGAACAAATTAGGGTAAGTAAAGTACAATATTAATTTTAAATTAGAATTGATTTAGTAAAAAAAAAACTTATTTTCAACAAAAAATATATCCCTAATAATTAAATTTGTTAAAAGGTTCAAAGACTTAATGGATTTAAACTCAAATAATAGATTAATATAATTATTCAAGGAATAAATTAATTTTATTTCAAAAGGAAATAACTTAAACAAAACAATACTTAATTGAATTGGAAACTTAATCCAAAATAAAATAAATTAATAATAATATAGTTCTATATGATTAAAAGTTATAATAGTATAAATAGGTGAATTGTTTTTGAAAAACAACTTCCATCAATACTTGTTTTTTTAACAGTAAAATATTTGTATAGAATTAAATGAATATTGGTTTGGCAAATATTATATTAATATTTTTTTAAAGTTGTTTTAGAGATGAACGTTAAGTGAAAACTACCATTAACTCATATTCATCAATACAGAATAATACAAAAAACTACATTTGAATTCAAAAATCTCTACTAATACAATCCCTTAAAATACCCGCAGGACATCAAGCCTTTGCCGGGTTCCTGCAGGCCTTCGGATCCACTGAAATCGGGCGTTTCTCCGAGAGATTTCTGCAGACGCCCGAATCGCTGGTGGAGCGATTGACAGAAGAATACTTAGCCAGTTCGCCCAGCAGCTTCCCATCTCATCCAGCTGGAAGCTACATAGAGCCCCCGGCCACGCCCACACAAAACTACTATCCCTACGAGGAGCAGAACCAAGGCGGCTATCCCAGGAATCGAATGCGAGGCTATGGCTACGAGATGCCGGACTACATGGCGTATGAGCGATATGCGGCCTACGGAGCCGGGAGACCAAGAGCTCGGTACGGGGAAATCCGCTGCAACGGCTACTAGATACGGTCGACCGATGTTGAGCGGATCTTATATAGCTTAGGGGTTAGTGTTGTTGTAGTCGTGCATAGTCGTTTGTCATTCGATATTCTCTGTGTGTGCCTTTTCGGTCAAAATTGGACAATGAATTCCCCCGAAAAGTTGTTGTTGTCGGGGGCATTGTTGGCAATAAGTGCGTTCAAAATTTACCACAAGAAAAAAAACAAAAGAAACAAGAAGCCAAAATATTGTTAGCAAACCATCTACATGTAAATGAATAATCAATTAAGTAGTTCAATGTATTTTAAATCGAAGGCGTTTTAAATCGATTCAGAATGTAAGTTGAAATCTTGTCCCACTGTACATAAAAATGCATTTCGTATATGTAACTCTAGATATAGTCAAGCTACTTGGGCAGTTGGTAAAGGGATCTAAAAGTTGTCGAGGCCTCCAGGAGTTAGGAGACATTTTTTCTCAACTTCTACGTAAATGTAATGAACACTCAAAATTGTTTACAGCACCGTTTCCGATTGGAAACATTTTACGGGGCACACAATTCCGAAATCACCCCAAAAAAATAAAAAGGATCAAAAATCTTACATTTAGCAAAAAGATGTGCCATTGAAAAATATCTTTAATTAAAAACACCATAATTTAGGAATTACGTTTATGTACAATACAAATACAAATACAAATTAAAGATTAGCTACGGTAATCTAAAGCCGGATAGTTAATGTTAAAGCAATGCAGTACATTTTAGACTAGGACACTGACACACACATATACACAGATACAATTACACCCATACAGAGACACACTCAAACCACCCGCACTAATTTGTACTTGGCAAAATTGATTTATTTTCTATCGATTTACTAACAACTTATTCATTTTCGAATCGATTTCTTTGTTGCATTGAGTGCCTTAATTTAATTGAATTTATTTCCAATATATGTGCGTGAACAAATAAACGTAACGAATTTGTATGATTTACTTGTAGAGAAACAACCAAGTTCAGGTTTCAAAGGGGCCCAACAAAATTTCAAATGCAAATCGAACAAATCAATGAAGACAAAAACAACCGAAATACCAAAACGGAAAAAAATCCAAACACATCGAGCGACATTCAAAAATGTTTAATAGCGATTACAAAAAACTAGTTAATATGTAAAGAAACTACTCACCAACAAAAAACAAAGAAAACCTTGTAGCGTTGACATTTTATGCCAACTATTTGGATGTCTTCAACAAAATGAAGGAACAACAACCGAGGACGAAACAATATGAAAACCAAGTATTTAGTATAATTAAGTCCGTGTGTAAATAAATATTTGAAAGTTTGAATTTTATGAAATAAATCACGCAAAACGATTAGCAAAGGATGTTGGTAAACAAAACGCTGACTTGTTGCTTACATCATTGTATTTTGGGACTTTTGTTTAACTGTTTTATTCGTTTAATTAATTTATAAATATTATTACATAACCTAGAAGTGTTTATTGTTTTTATCTTTTTGTGTGGGTTTGTGTGTTTAAATTAATTACAAAAATAGTTCAGTTGTAAGAAGAGCAGAATCGTAGTAATAATAGTAATTAGAATTTAGTTGAGCGGAAACGAAATAAGGATACGAAGGCGCCTGGAACTAAAGTACAAAAGCATACGTCTGTGGTTCCAAAAAAGGGCGGTATATAGGCTTAAGAACTAAACAGAAGCAGAGTAAATAGTTAAGAGCTGGTTAAACACATAAAACTGAGCGATTGGGGGTACACAGGGGTGTGAGGGGTGCGGAGTTGGCTACAATTTTAGTACAATTTGCTGGTTGTATCGCTTTAGTTCCCGTACATGTATAAATAGTTTTTCTGCTCACATCAGAAGGGCGATGGCCCTTGGGGTTTTTGTTTGGGGTTCGTTTGCATCCGCTTTATATACGCATCAAACAGTTACACAATTATCGGATCATCGGTAATAATTAGTTATAAATAATTAGTTAATGTATTATATATCATTAAATGTTCGCCGCTCCTCACTTCCTTCGCAGGCCAAGGGACGCCGCTGCGTCCGTGTCTTGTTTGTGGTGATGGTGCTGGTGCAGGAATCCTGGCAAGGGCTCCCGCAATCATGACGATGATGCCGCCGACGAGTTCTTTGTGGAGCTGCCGCCGCCACCGCTGATGCAGTTGCGCTGCTTCTCGATGTACACGTTGAGCAGCCTTACCTTGCTGGGATTCAGCACGGAGAGCTTCGGTTTGACCTTCTCCTCGCCCAGCACGAAATACAGTTTGACAATGCAGAAGACCGCCGCCTTGCGCACCATCGATTGCGTGTCGTCCGCGGATCGTGCCAGATTCGGGAACACAATGTCCAGGTGGGCGTCCGTGATCTCAGAACCATGATGCTCGGTCACCTCCAGCAGGATCTTGATGGCGCACAGATTCGTTGGAAACTCGCCCGTCGCAATCACCGGGTTGACAATGTTGATAGACAGATCCAGCGGCAGAGATGGTGCTATCCTTGGTATCATCGAATCGATATCCCGCAAAGCCTCCTTGCTGTGCTGATAGCATTGAATGATCTTTAGCAGAATCAGCTCCAGGAAGTGCATCCAGTTGTGGCGCATTTTATTGCTGCGCATTATCTTACTGAGCACATGCAGGCCGGCGATGACCACGTCCGTGTGCTCCGCCTCCAGAATGTTTAGCAGCATGCGCATGATCGATCTAAAGTGCTTGTTGGGCAGCTCACAGTTTCCGCCCTTGATGCAGATGCCCAGATTCGTCAGCGACGTTTGCAGCAGCTCCACGGGCTGATCCTTTGTCAGCGTCAGGGCCACACGCACCACTTCGCTCTCCATCAGGTCGCTGGCCAGGATTAGTTCCCCGTTCTCCGCCATATTTAGTGAGACCGTTGGCACCTTGGCATCCCCTGTTGGGTGCGGGGATTTGGCATTCTGGCCTGCTCTGTCCCGCTCCAGGTTGTCCAGCCGCATGGTGGCCGACTCCGGCGTGTTCGACTGCGTGGTGTTGGCCGACGACTGCGTCTTGGAGTTGGAAGACAGGGAGGCACACGAGTCCTGCTGACCCAGATCGTGATACTGCAGGTGTCCGTTGAAGCCATTGGGCGCCAGCGCCGTCTGGTACTGGCCACCAAAGCAGTGTCGGATCTCCTCCGACGTCTTCTGGATGTTGTGCTGGATGGCGTCCAGCTCCGAGGAAAAGAGCAGCTCCTGCTCCACGGATGACTGCCGCGAGCGGGGACTAGTGGAGCTCAGGCTGAGCTGGTGGTGGCTCTGGAGCGAGGCAAACGGACCCACCGAGGGACTCTGCAACGGCTTGGGACTGCTACTGCTCAGTGGAGAGCTACTAGGCGAGTTGGCACCCGAATTGCCACTTTGACTCTGTCTGCGCATGTTTGACTGAATACAGGAGCGGGCCGAATCCTGGTATCCCTTTGGCAGGTTGGCCAATAGCCGAGTCATCTGCGGGGTGTTCAAATTGTACAGGGCCACCAGGCAGGATCTGGCCTGGGAGCGTAGCTCCATCGACTTCTGGTCCGAAGCCAGCTGGGCCAACTTAAGGACCGTCCGTTCGCAGGCCTGGCTCTGGTCGCTGGGAAAGTCGCTGCTCTTGCAGTACGTATTGGCCAGATCCGTGAGGAAGCGCAAGATGGCGAGGCGTGTCTTGGTGGTTGGCGTCTGCGTGGAGTCCGAAATGATCCTGAATAGCTCCTTCAGCTGCAACTGCGTGGGGAAGTACTCGTGCACCACTTGCAGCGTCTTCCAGATCTTGCTGTGCATCGAGTTGAGGAGATCGGTGCCCAGTTTGTTGAATAGACGCGTCAGCAGGATAAATAGCCAGTCGTGCAGCTCGGGCGCATGAACCAGGATTAGCTCAGTAACCGTGTCCAGGAACAGAGAGTACACCTTGGTGTGCGTGTCCATGAACATCTTGCGGAACATGTCCAAAACACACTGGAGCTGCTGCTGCGAAAGCTCTTTGCCATCCGCCAGATATTGTGTGAGGCTGATCAGTCCATCCTTTCTTTCAGACCAATGCGTCCGAGGCGCAGAACTGAATGATAGTTTCGATATCGTCGAAAGGCGCCCTCTGCGTGCTCCAGTCCAAACGGGTGTGGCTTCCACTCAGCGAATAGTTCGACTTATTACCTCTAGTGTAGCTGGAGTCACAAGATCGCTCCGAGCACACGGAACTGGCCTCGGAGTCTATGTCGTCGGACTCATCGCGTCCCAGGAGCTTCCTGCCCATCCGCATTCCGCTGCTGCGCATGTAGTCCCCGGACACGTAATCCGGCTGTCCATCGTCTCCGAAGCCTAGTGTGTGTTCTGCCTCACGAGATTGGGCCAAGAGTCGAGCTGCCGCCGAGGGCCTGACCGGATTATTTCTCTCCGGCGTCCTTCGCGATCCTGATCCCGTCGAGTACATACTGCGCTTCATCAAGCCACCGCCTGACCTAGTTGGACTCGTTTCCCTGGAGCTGGCTGTGCTTCGGGGTATTCCAGAGGCCTTTTGGGTATGGCGCCAGTGGCTCCCCGATAATAGCTACTTATTCCGCCGTACTGATCCCGCAGCTTTGTGCTTGGCGAGGTGGAACGTGATCCTGGCTGTGACTGAGAGACACCGGCTCGTCCACGGGGCCGTGGTGTAACCGTTCCCGGTGTGGTGGCCGGCGTGGAACCGCTGTTGGAATTCAGACGTGGCCTGGGCAGTGATCCGCTGGCCGCTGCTCCAGTCCCCGTTGTCTGGTTAGAGTTGCTGGGCCCCAGCGGCTTCCGTTGCCTTGAATAAAGGGTGTACTGGGCCCGGGCTTTGGCTCTCTGTGCAGCAGCCGTGTCCACAGCTGAAATGGATCTCATACTAGGAGTGGGCTTCTGCAGAGTTCCTGGTGTTCGGCCTATGCGGGATACAGTGCGTCTCGTTTCCGGTGGGGCAACACTTCCTCCTCCTCCTCCTCCGCCTCCCTCTCGTTCTCTTTCTAAAGCTCGCTGGGCAGCTATGTCCAAAGTGCCATATATCTGATCTGCCAGATCCGGAAAGTGCCGCCTAAAGGCCCAGTAAGCGCACCTGGAATGGCGGCGCGCATCGCTGTCCGCATCGCCAATGGACTTCTTCAAGGTATCCCGCAGAATGGTGGAATGCCGCTCCAACGCCTTGGTTTGCCACTCCTCGAAGAGCAGCACCATCAGCTCGCAGAGTGTGGATCTAATATCTTTCGACTTTGACTGATTAAGTGTGTCCGTGTAGATCTTAAGCAGCTTCGGAGCGTGCGTGTACTTGATGATGTACTTAAGAGCCAACGTGGAGGCGGAGGCTATGACCTTGGCGCTGTTTTGGATCAGATTGATCAGCTGCTCCAAAATGCTCCAGCAGAAGGCATCCAGTTTATTCCGTAGTGTCTTAGACATGTAGGCGATGGTGATGCACGCCTCGCGGATCACCTGTGAGCGCAGTTCCTCTTTGAGGATGTCCAGGAAGCTCAACGACAGGTCCTTTAATTGCACGGCTACAAACTGTGGCTGGGAGTGGTAGCTGAGTATAAGCAGCGAACGGATCTTCTTCAGAGCATCCACGCGCTTCTCCCAATCCGAGTTCTTATCGCTGATGATCACCAGTATTTGCTTGTAGATGTCATCCATGTCCTTGGCATGGAAAATGTTTAACTGCGGGACCGACTCAAAGCTTGACTCGAAGGTCTCCATGGTAACAGCGCCGGCATCGCCGCTCACATCGTTTACACTGGGTTTGGGGCGCAGTGATGAGGAGACGGCCCGAGTGCAGTGGCCGCTTGATCATCCGGGTGGGTCTCTCCCTCACCCCAATGTTGTCCGCCTCGTCCAAGCCCACTCCGTTGCCATTGCCATTGGTGTTCTTCAGGGCTGAAGGCAGCAATAGACCCTCTTGCTTGACCTGATCGAATTTTTGTTCCAGCATCGCTAGTTTGGAAGCGGGAACATCATCCATGCGACGTAGGTCTGGTCGCAGGCGATCCCCCACATGTTTGTAGATCTCCACCAGCGTCTGAATGGCCGCCTCTCTTACATTCACCGTGGGATCTCCAAGAAGGGCACAAACTGGTGAAATATAGACGCGCACGCTCAGCTGCTGGGTGCCGTACTCATGGAGAGCATTCACTATCGTCTGCAGGAACTCCTCGCGCACCTTGGCGTTCTTGTGCTTGAAGCAGCTGGTGGCCAGCTTGTCGATCAGCGCCTGGGGCGGAAGCACTCGGTGCTCCATGAGGTCGCGCAGCAGGAGTTGCGCCTTCTCGCGAACCGTGTCCCTGCTGTCCCCCAACCGATCGATCACATGTGGCAAAACGGTGGCTGTGTATGCATTGAAATCGCTGCCCAATCGCTTGATTAGCTCCGAGAATGCTTCCAGGGACTTTTGTGCAATCTTAAAGTGGCTGCCCGTCAGCCAGGGCATCAACCCGTCGATTAGGAAGCCCATGTCCGTGCATACAATCGAGTTTGTTTCGTCGCTCAGGAATGTCACCAGATCCTCGGCGAGCTGCACCTTTACACGCATGTCCGCCTTGGGCATCTGCTGGATGAATCCATCCAGATCGCTGGGCTTGCGGTAGGCCATCGTTCCGTGTATCTATCGTCCTACGTGCTGCTGCTGCTGCAATAAACCAGGATTCCGTGTTAGTGTTGCTGCAGTGTTTGGCAAATTAAATTAAAGTTTCATGAGACTGGGGCAAATTTTGGCGCAAGGATGCAGTTACCATAAAAGTGAAGGACTATTAAATTGGAAATTGATGGCGAAACCAGGGAAGGTTTCGGAGAGGAGTGAGAAAATGTGTTACTTGTGTTTGACAGAATGTTTAAAAGTGTACAATATAAATCAAACTAAGATTTAAGCCGAGAGTTTAAATACTATGTGATATATATTGTGTTTTTATATTTTTTGTGCTGATATAATCTTTTATTCGGCCAATAATGACAACTTTTAGCTTGAAACTAAAAATGAAGTGCAGAGGTTCAAAGTCGCCGGTTTACATTATTTTGCAAATAAACGACAATATAATTTCTTTATTTAAGCAAACCGCTTCAGTAGAAATTATATATTGTTTGTTTACTCGTACTTTGTAAGTTTTTAAGAACACATCATCACAACATTATAGCTTCGAAGAATTATAAGAAACTTGAGGCTTACTGTGCAAATGATACGAGACGTTTTGTTAGAAAATAAGCTTGCTGTCAGGAAAGGTGAGGATTTCCAAGATATCTTTTGTTTCAAAATCAACAGCAGTGACTAATATGATGCTGTATCCTCCCTGGTGAAATGTTCCCGCCAAATCCTGTACTTGCTCATTTATCGCTTTTCAATTGTGGACCGCTCGTGCGCAGTAGAGCCTCAAAAAGCGGCAAGAAGTAGCAGCAGCAACAGCCGCAGTAAGTTGGCCAACAATTTGCGTGTGAGGTGAAGTCACAAAGCCAGAATAACGATAAAACGAGAGAGGAGTGGCGAAGTGGGCCCAAAGAGAGCTGGAAAAGTAGGTGAACGGCTGTGCGGGTGGGAATGGGCATGGATACATGGTATTATGGATATATGGATACTTGGATACTTGACTGCCAGAGTTGCAGGAGGGTTTTGGGGGGCTACAGACACCCAGATGGTGGGGCGTTGTTACGTGCACGAAACGTGAATCATCTCAGGGGCGCCGAGAGCGTGACGAAGTCAGGGGAAAAGTGGGTGGCGGACAGGAAGCAACGTGCTCTGTCTATGGATTTCTATATGGGGATTCGAATGGCAACATTTTTGGCATTGCGCGCTGCCGTCACAAAACAACAATTTGCGTGCGGAGAGCAATATTATTTATAAGCACTGCAAATTAAGCAGCTCAATATCAAATCAAAAATATATTTCAATATTTTAAGGTTTCATTTCCAAATGAATTCTACATTTTATAACCTAAGGACTGCTAGGCTTATCGTAAAGTAGCTGTCTTTGAGAAAAATAACTCGAGTTCAAATAAAACTGCAGGGCCAAACATTTGTACGTATTTTAGATAAAAATTGTATTTTTAACTTAATCACAATCCGTAAATAATAAAATTTGTGATTATTTTTATTTTTAAAATTATATTTTATTAATCAAAAACTTGCTAATACGTGTGGTATAGAAAGGTATCTTAAATCATGAAATGTATCCCTATATCCTATATATTTTTCTTTCTGTGTAAAAATGGAATGGGCAGAATGAGATAATATATCTAAATTACTAAGCAACAACAGCGACTTGTTGAGAGAGCGAAAGAGAGTGGGATCTTAATGGAGAATTGGTTTCTCACTCAACTAAAAATTAGCATTTGCATACGCAATTTTCTATTTATAAAAAACATCAACAGAACTTGCTTTCGTAACTATTTTTCAGGGCTTTTCGCTGCGATAAGATATGAACTTGTTAATCAAACTGTTGGTATTCGAGGTTAAAATTAACCTAAGAAAATGTTTGCCAGCAGCTGGTCGTCTGATTTTTTTTGGTTAATTAATTGATGAAAAATAGCCGGCGACGACGTCATTCAGCGGCTAAATGTCACAAAAAGAGAGTGAAAAAGAGAGAAGAAAGAGCGGAAAAAGTGCCTTCATTTAACACATTTTGTTTTTGTATCTTCAAGATACGAACTCTGACACACACACACATACCTATTTGCAAATCCGGCTGCGCTGCTTCTTCTTCTTCCTGCTTCTCCTCCTCCTCTTCTTCTTTGCTTTTTTGTTTTGGGCTGGGCCGCAGCAGCAATAAAAAATCAACAACTGCTAACTGTTGTTGCCCTTTGGCAAGCCGAAGAATTGATTTTCCAGAAGTCGGTTGGAAAAAGCGATGCCAAATACCGCAAATACGCGTAACGAGTTGACTAAATTTACTTTCGAGCACAGCCAAATTGAACAATTGCCCCAAAAAAAAGTAGAGATCACAGTTTTGCTCTTCCTAATTCGTTTGTTTTCTTGTTGTTGTTGTTGTTGTATTTGGGCAGCGCAGTTTCACTTTGTCATTGGTATTTGTTGTTGCCGTCTCTCTACCGTTATTGCTGGCTGCGACAACAACAAAAGCCACGAAATTCCAACAGCGCTAGTTTTTCTCCCTCTCTTACTCTCTCTCTCTAGCTTTAGAGATGACGCGCTTGGGGTCAGAGGTTTTGGTTTTGCACTTTGTTTGCGGTCGCCGAGCGTTTGCTGTGCCCGGCAAACATCACATTTTGTTGCGCCTCGGCATCGGTTCGTTTGTCTGCCACGGCTTGCAGTTAATTACACGGTTTTTGGCTTAATTTCAGCAGCAAATCGCCAGCCCGTTGCGTTGCGAAAAAAATTACACACAGTGTGACCGCACGCAAGCAGAGCGGAAATACTAATGTCTGGCTCAGGAAAATATACTAAAACTACTTTTGCATGTGTCAATGGAAAGTTAAAGCATTTTAAATGATTGTGTGTTTGTTAATATAATTTATTTAATTTTGTCAAGTTATGACTTTTTTAAATGTATTTACTTTTTTAATTTGTTCTTTAAAGTATACCAAAAAGTATTATTTGTCGTTACTCAACACTTATTCGGCGTTGCCAACTACCGGCGCCGTCAAATTAATGTAAAAACAACCGTTATTTTTAAAATTTTTCGAAAATAAAATTTTTAAACAAATATGTTTCGGGTTAGAATAAAGAAGCCTGTGTTACTATTTTTGTCTTGTTGAATTTTTAATAATATAATTACTATTATATTACATTTTTGACATGTTACTATAAGTCTTTAAAAAACAAAATATATGTCTTACAACAACTTTAATTATAATGGAAATATTATATAGGCGTATATCAGGTTCAAAAAAACCAATAAAGTCGATTTACCGGGGTATTGTTGAGCTTAATATCTTACTGGTTTTTTTAAAGATTCGTCTACCAACTAATTCAAATGTTTTCCAAGACCAAGCATCTATATCTATATAATAAAGAACCATTCGCTATATCATGTATAGAAAGTTTGAAGAAGGTTTTATTTATGAAAACCGACGAAACTGCATCGGAAAACAAAACTTTCATTTTTAAAGTAAATTGTCGATTTAATATTTAAGCCGGTGTACTGTATTTAATAGTTTTTTTGTTTAAAAATAACTGATAACTGTGAAAGATTTTTAAATAAACAGGTACAAGAGTATTTTGAAAAATATAAAGTGTACGAACTAAAAAACTGTGTCCTCAGATATGAATATAAGAATGTATCCGATACAAAAAGTAATGATAACGATGTCTACATTGTCGCTAAATCTTTTTTTTTACTCTGTTAAGTGACCCATTTAAACATTCTGAACTTAAACTAAATTTGTTTCTTTAAAACAAAATATCAATCTATTTTGGTTCAAACAAATGTTTTAGTCAGTTATGAACAAAATATTAAAAAAATTTTTACGTTATTTTTTTGGAAAATGCTAATAAAAAATGTTTAATTAAGTCTCACTTAACCGTTGCGCCCTTTACAGATGGGAGCGGAAAGCTGCTGATTGGCGTTTTTATCTATGTAGTAAAAAGCAATTCTCATTACTATGCATATTAAAAGCAATTGACGACAGCTGGTTTTCCACTGTCAAGTGGAGCGCACGTGTTGACAATCAACAGATGGCAGAATATATGAAACCGTACACACGCCACCTTATCGGATGAGTGGATAAATGCTCATTTAAATAAATAAAACACCTTTGAGTTGACTACCAATTAAAGGAATTTATTGTGCATTTCTCAGCACATGCTGATTGGAATTCCTCAGACTTAACTAATTTAATTATGGTTTCTATCAGTCTTTGTTGACCTGGTGCACGGCCTGAGCCCGTCCAGATGGATCCTCCGGACAGCCCCAGTCGAGGCGTGGCACCCATCTCACCACGGTTCGGGCGGCAGATTCTCCGGGAAACTGTTCAGCGAAAATGCAACGATAGTAGAAGGCCTCTTTGGTGGTGGGCGTGTTGAAGGGAAACCGTAGAGCGGCTCCGGCGAATTCCTTATCGCTTACGTGGCTTGTGGCCACCCTACGGATGCTGTCGATCCAATCGTAGCCCACTCCATCGGAGAACTGCTCCTTTTGCCGCCACAGGACATCATTTGGTAGGTAGTCATCGGCAAAGGCGGCTCGCAGGACGTACTTCTCCAAACGCTTCTGCTGCTCTCCCCCGAATTTGTTAAGGGGGCCCGGTATCTTGTCCTCCGGCCTGATTTGCATGACATGGTTAACGAATCCTGTGTCCAGAAACGGCACTCGCAGCTCCACTCCCTTGGCCATGGCCACTTTGTTAGCCCTCAGACAATCAGATAAATGCAACTGCCGCACTCGTTTCACCAGCTCCTCGTGGAAATCCTCGTAGTTTGGAGCCTTGTGGAAGTACAGATACCCTCCAAAGATTTCATCTGCTCCTTCGCCCGACAGAATCATCTTAATACCAGTGCTCTTGATGTATCTAGCCAGTAGCAACATGGGCAAACTACATCTCACAGTGGTAACATCATAGGTTTCCAGGTGGTAAACTATATCTCTTATGCCATCCAGTGCATCATCGATCTCGAAGATGATCTCCTTGTGATCGCTGTCTATATATTTGGCCACATGCCTGGCAGCCTGGAAATCGGGTGCATCTTTAAGGCCCACAGAGAAGGTTTTCAAGCGAAAGGTGGGATCCCGTTCCCGCATTATCTTCGTGGCTATGGAGGCAATAAGACTGGAATCCACTCCGCCAGATAGAAGAGCTCCTAGGTGCACATCACATTTCAGATGGCTGCGCACCGCGGACTCCAAATTGGCTCGAAGTAGGGCTAAATCACAGGTTTGGCTGGGCACCTCCTTGATCCAGGGTTGCTCGAACTGCCAGCAGACTTTCAGCTCACCGACCCTGCCAAAACGGGCCTCGCCAGGCGTAAAAGTTCGCACCTTGGAGCAGGTTTCCGCCAGGCACTTCATCTCCGAGGCAACCCAAAGGTTTCCCGCCGCATCCTCACCCTCATACATGGGTATTATGCCGAAGGGATCTCGGGCTATTAGAACTTCCTTGGTCCTTCGATCGTATAGGGCAAAAGCAAACATACCGCTTATATATTGCAGAAGATCCTTGCCGTAATCCTTGTACAGCTCCAGTATCACATGGCAATCGCTCTTGGGTTTGTAGAAGCCACGTTTTTTCGCTATTTCCGCCGAGAGTTCGAGATAGTTGTAGATCTCTCCGTTGGCCACCAGGATTATGTTGCCATCTTCAGAGACGAAGGGCTGATCGCCCATTTCCACGCCCACAATCCGCAGGCGTTCGTGCACCATGGCCACGCCTTCCGTTTCGATTACATAGACCCCGGTGGAGTCTGGACCACGATGCCGCTGTTTTCCACTTTGACGGTAGGCCAGCTCCCTTAAACTGTGTTTGCTGCCATGGAGGATTTGCGGGGGAATCTGTTCCCCGTCCCTCGAAAATATAGAAAAGATTCCACACATTATTTGCTTGATTCCTTGCAAATTTAATTTAAATATTTAAGGCCAAGCGAGGTCCGCACGTTGCAGTGTCTAAAAACTGTTTGAAGGTTGTTGCCTAGGTGCGCTCTTATTTAATGCCAAAACTCTCTCTCTCTCTCATGCTCTTTATTTCTCTATCTATACGTCTGTCAATAACATTGTAATGATGATTTCCACGTGTTGCCAATTTCGTCACCCATTTTTATCTACCCTCCTCAATTAAACAGGACACTCAATATTGCCGGAACTAGGGGAACTTTGTAAAAATGACTAAGAACGATTACCTTCTTTCTATTTGTTTATATTTTTCTAAATCTGATAAAAAGTGGAACAGCTGTCAGCGGGTAAAAAACTTGATAAAATTTTGTTTACCTTGCTCTTTTTAATACTCTTTGGATACTCTCTGCTTTCGCATCTGATTCTTCTATATCAATTATTGCATCATGCAAATTACTCTTTTTGTTTAGGGTACCTTTATTGTGCAACACAATGTGCTTCAAATGTATAAAAATTGAAAAACAATTCTGATTTATTATGTCTGAGAAAATAAAATGATCCAGGCTAGTCAATTTTTTGCGTCAGTAAAAATAGCGTATTTGTATTTATAAAATTAAGATTTTAAAAATTGATATTTAAAAAATTGTATATTTAAATGTTAACAAACCAAATCTAAAAAATGCATCATTAGTCGACATCAAATTTAAATAGCTTAGATTGAAGCTATATTTTTAAACCCCATATCTAACACAGGTTAGTATTCAAGAAAAAATACAAAATTAGTATATAAGAGTATCAGTAGACCTTTATTTTTTTTAATTTTCCGCCTTACTTGTGTTACTTGGCTTTGGCTCCCAGTGAATCTAAAAAAAAGAGTGGTCAAGCACCCAAAAGAGAGGGAGACTGGTTTTTTTGTTATTCTCTCCAAATGTTTTCGCTCAGGCAATGTTATCACACACAATGACAAAAATGCACATTTGTATGAATGTATAGACGAGATTCTTTATTTTCAACATTCATTGTTGTTTCTATTTTTGTTATATTTTTAAAAATTATTTAATAAATTTCTGAAAATACACGAAAATTAAAAAAAAAGACATGTTTTATAATTTCTTAGATCAACAGTATAATATACAATCAATAAAGAAAATCTTATTAACCGATTTCGATTATGTACTAGTCGGTGCTTAAGTATTATGTACTATGTATATCTTGATTATTATTCTATTGCTTTGTCTTATTTGTTGTTATTCAATTTACGTTAAATTTTAAATAAATAAATGAATATAAAATGTTTTTCAAGTAACGATGTACATATATAGATTGAAATCAAAGCTAAAACGCTTTTAAATAATTGATAAAAATTATTTGATATAAAAAGGAATTACAAACCCTCTGTAAAAATATTACAAACAACTCTGGGCCAATTTAGAAAAAATCATTTGATAAATCGTACCAGAAAACTCCTTTTAATTTTAGATTTAACATAGAACCTTTAAATTTTATGGAACTTTTGAAATCTAAATTAAATTAATCAAAGCTTAAGAAATGTTTAAAATGTATTTCTAATCATAAAATATATCATATAGAAATCTAATTTTGGTACATTTCCTGGCATGTAATTAAAAGCTCTCGAACATCTCTTGAACATCCACACTAACATGATGTTAACCAAAAAGCTCTCGGAAACAGCTCTCTGTTGGCTAACATGGCGCCAAGCTAACAGGTGGTTGCCGCTGGTCCACGTCGACCGACTTTCAGACTTCGGTCCATGTGATAAATATGTCAAGTGCCCGCAGATAAACTGAAATCTCCCGTGTTTAATTATGCAGACATTTTAATTACGCATCTAACACTGACGAATTTGGATAGTGATGTCATACTGGATGGTGCGAGCAACAGTAAATAACCACGATTTATAACCCGAGGAGCCCGAATCCGCTCCTGGGCGTTCGGCGTGCGCGCTTGTTGCTTCCAAGTCGTTTTGTCGGCGACGAGCGATTCAATTCAGTTGCCGATGGAACGCGACACTGTGCGGCAGGAAATTGCGTATACGACGCATTGTCATTCGGCCAGCCACGCGAATCGGAAGTCCTTTACTCGCGCGCTCCTCGATTTCGCTTTCCCTTTTTCGAAAACCCAACAAGGTGCTAAGTGCGTGTAATTAGTAAAAATTCAATTAATTGAAAAGAATTTCAAATTGAGTTACCTTGACGCAATGAAGGCTGGTAAGCCGAAAAGTGAAAAGTGAATTTTGGTGTCGAAGTGATTCCCGCCGGAAATTGTGCGTAAAATTAAAACGGACAAGAAGGCCGGAGTTTGTGAAGTGTGAAAGAGTTTTAAGAAAGTTTTTAACAAGAGTGTCACAGATCGTACCGAGTTTTTTTTGAAAACATTATTCTAAAAGTTGTTATTTAATGAAACCAAAGTTTCTTGTTGTTTTAAAATTAAGATCCGTTTAAAATTTACTTAAAGTTGATGACTCTTTAATAAAACGTTTTTATTTCACAAAATTACAATAAATATTAAATTCTATCAAATTTTAATAACTAAAATGTAAACAAAAGTTTTTGCTTACCCACTTGTTTGAATAAAAACTCAATATTTTTATCAATTGAAGATGATTGACAATAAAAGTGTGGCAATTTATTTGCCTCTGAAAGTCTTCATTAAAATACTTACTTGGTATGGAGAATAAATTGAAGACATATCAATCTTCAAATTACATTCAACGTCAGAAAAGTTTATCCATCATTGACCAAAAACCATAAAAACGGACCCAACTTTCAACACGAAAAGTGAAGGTAAATTTATGTGCTACTCAAAAATACCAAATCAAAATCAAATAAGACAAACTTTTTATTGGCGCCGAGTCCGAAATTCAGAGGGAATCAAGCATGACCTATTACTGTCACGTTTGTTTCCGGAATTCCGGGAAAGATGGGCAAAAACACGAGCCACCAACTTTTGGGTCACGTTTGCTTTTCTCGGACGAAATCAAATGGTCCCAGTCCCATTTACCAGGTCGGGATGCACATTGCCATAAAATCAGTAACGAATAGAGCAACAGCAGAGTCGGGGCCAATTAATTAAAAAGTTTTCGCGCGGCCAAAATCAAATCAACAATTTTCCAAAGTATTTAGGCGTAAAAATCGAATTGGAAGTTTTAAACAATCAAGTGGCTGTACGAAGATGAATGTTTTACATTTAGAAAAAATCTTTATAAAAGCGAAATGTCAACACGTCGAGGTTTCGTTTATTCAAAATTATTTATAATTTTTATAATTTATAATTTTAAGATTGTTTTCGGTTCCTCGATATCATCAAAATTAAAAGGCGCAACAAATTTGTTTGTCTTGTTATACCCGTTACTCGTAGAGTAAAAGGGTATATTGTATTCGTGCAAAAGTATGTAACAGCTAGAAGTAAGCGTTTCCGACCCTATAAAGTATATATATTCTTGATCAGGGTAACTAGCCGAGTCGATATAGCCATGTCCGTCTGTCCGTCCGTATGAACGCTGAGATCTCGGAAACTATAAAAGCTAGAAGATTGGCATTTTGCATGCAGATTCTAGGAGTTCCTTTTTCAAATCGGACCATTCGTTAAAATGTTATGCGTGATCAAAGTTTCTATCTCCATCTCCCTCGCACTCCCTTTACCTGAGTAACGGGTATCTGATAGTCGGGACACCCGACTATAGCGTTCTCTCTTGTTTTAGTTTTAAACTTAAGATAAAATATTGAAAACTCCACAACTTTATAAAATATTTGTTCCGGAAAATTCTGGGGAATTCTATTCAAATTTTATTCGCTCAGTGCAAAGATGCGGCTTGTTGTTGTGTGAGGATACGCCGTGAGGAAACGAATCCGGATCCGGATGCGGCAGAAATGGATAACCGTGTTGTCTGCAGCCGGCGGAAATCAATTCGCATTACTGAAGCTTCAGTGAGCTGCCCAAAAAACTTTGTGCGCAGCGGGCAAAACGCAAATAAATTGGTGGTTTTAAACCCGCTCGAATCGGGGGTTGATTAGAGACCGTATATCCTTTGGATACACCTGCCTGCCGCCCACCAGTTGTCTAGCCGGGCGGAGTGCTTGACCCCGAGGTGACCCTAAAAATAGGCGTGTGCAGCCTCCACCCGGGCTATTTTTAATCGCTCGCTCCTTCACTGTCGCTATCTTTAAGCTCTTAATTAGTTTTATTTTTTGTGACGCCCATTGTGACGTGACACAAATTCGGTTTTTGGCACAAATAGTTGAATGACCAGCAGCGAAACAACAAAAGTGTAGTCTACTTTTCAGCCCCAAAAGGACACGCCCTCGGCTAATTGGTTTGAGTGTGTGTGTGTGAGTGTGTGTGTGTGTGTGCTAGCGTATGTGTGGATGTTTGTCATAATCAAATATCTTAACACGCAAGCTCAGACCCTTTTCGCTTCTTTTGGCCGGGTATTGCCCCCTTTTCTGGACCCTAATGACACGACCACTAATCGGGGCAAAAAGTTGCCACTGCTGCAGTTCTTAATTAGCAATTTGACGCATTATGCTGCCGAGCTTGTTGGCATGTGCGGGCATTAAGTCCGATCCTGTCTGCGGGATTAGTCCCTGAAAGGTGAAATTAACTGCGCCCACACTGATGAGAATGATGCATAATAAGCGGTGAGTTCCTGGACAAAAAGAGGTGGCTTAAAAAGGATACATCTGGCCAGAGGGTCACAGCACAGGCCAGAGGCTAATAGGTAGTAATTTAATCCCCACTGTAAGCTGGGAGTACTTAACTGAAAGCCGAATGAAAGCGACAAAGCTGTATGTTTAAGAAAAAAAAATATAAAAACGAAATTTGGTAAAAATAATTCATGGAAAAAGGACATTTTGATAAAAGGATTACTCAATACTTCAACCTTAATTCAATAAGTTACATTTTTGAAAAAAGGCTTTACTTGCCTTTACAGAATAAACAATTGTGTTTTTTCTAACGATTTTAAAATTCAATTACTCAAAAATATACTTTAAAAAAACTTAATTACAATATTAATTAAATTACCGAAAATAACAGTTTTTTTCAAATATCTATCAAAACTTAAAAGTTAAAAATTCAAGACGACTTAAAAAAATGGTTACTATCTGAAAATTTAAAATAGACTTGCGATCTTAAATGTTTTAAATATACATTAAAATTGTTTTTCTTTCAAGCTTGTAATATCTTATATTCTAATAATATATATTTTTATATCTATGAGTATTATTTTACAGTGCTTTTATTTGAGAAGTAAATAAGTTTAATACCAATATTACAGCTTAACAGCTGACTGTTGAATACTTTCATTATTTCTGTAGAATAAATTAAAATCTTTTTCCCGCTTTTATTCATTGACCGTTCAATAAGCTGCCACCCAATGCAATTGGTTTCATTGCCAATCACCCAGTCCAATTGAAATTCATCCATAATGAGGCAGCTTGCGAGACAGCCTTGACATTGAGATACAAGTTATACGATACAAGATGCATTGAGTGGCCAAAGCCAGGGGCAGATTCAAATATATACACAGGCACAAAAGAGAAATACAAACATTCTGCAGTTATTTTTATGATTGAATCAATAAGGCGCAATGGGAAGGTCAACCTGTGACTAGGACTTGGTCCTGTGGAAGGTTGCCCCCGGCGACCTGTTGAGCTGAGCAGAGAAATCCGATCGAATACCTTAAATATTAGCTGGAAAAAACACTTGGCTGCTTTTATGGCATCCCCCGGCAAAGTATTTAATGAATTTATTTATGCTTCAATCACACAATTTAATTCAATTCGCGAAGCGCCCCGCCCAGGAAGGCAATTCGATGGCAGAGTCCTTGAAAACAACATTCATTTAACTTTAGAGCGATGGAGGGGTGATGGAAATTTAATATGCCCAGCGACAAGTAAATAAAAGTAAAGTATCCGCCGGGGAGGGATATCATGGCGTATGCTTAATATACTTTACACCGCATCTAGGCTGAAAAGTTCACCTCAGCCAGCAGGCCACGTGTCGCTAAGCAGCTCAAAGCGAGTTCAAAAAGAGGAAACTTTTTGTAACTTTATGCCATATGAGATAAATGGCAGAATAATTGTCTCCTCAGCCGCATTTAATTTAGTTTCATCTTGACTAGACTCTTTGCAAGTTTCCCTTGGGCCCGAAAAAGATAGGGGATTGGGCCAAGAAAAAAGGGTACTTGACACACCGCTCCCCAGACGACAGGATCCGGTTTGCCTTTGTGTGTGTTGCCAACGGAAACTTATGGCTCAGCAGTTTTGGCAGCGTTAATTGTCCTGGTTGCTGTTACCATTACTGCCACTGCTCTGGCCTCAAACATCGTAGCCCAGTATTGGCCTGGCTCAAAACTTGTGGCTGCAATAACCACAAAACCCACAGCTGCATTTAATCCTGACTGAAGGATACTCTTAAAAAAAGCCAAAAATAAACAGCAATCTGGCAGTTCGAGCGGAGAAACTGTTTATTTTAATTACGATATTGGCAAGCAACTACGACCAAATTTTCGGTTTATGCAGCGATGATGGACTGAAATTCAAAACTGTAAATGGAAAATGGTTCGCCGGATACATTATTTTCTCTGCAACTTAAATTTATATATGGTATTTGGATAAATTAAATAAATGTAATTACTTTTTCATGACAATGCTGTAATAATTTTAAACAAACATGGAGATGAATGAAACACTATTTACTTATTTTAAAATTCATGGAGGTATATTTAATTATTAAAAAAATATATAAATAAATTAATTAAAAAGACTTTTATCATTCGGGGGATAAAAAGATGTATGTATGTATTGATGTATTTTTAGAACCATATTTTACAGGATTGTTTCAGATTTTCGAGATCTTTTACTAAGTGGAACATTTCTTTATTACCCCTAATTCACAGATTGCTAACACAAATATGAAATAAGTCAATTTAGAATCATTATGCATATATTCCGCAAAAAGTTTTATTTTAGTAGGGCATATAGAATTCCTTTTAGGATGAGCCCCAATAGAACTGTGCCACAGTGTACGTAGTTCCCTTTTGTTTATGTCTGTCAAATTGCTGCCAAGGCTCCGCTGCAATCGAAAACGAGGAGGAGAAAAGTCAAACCAAAACAAAACAAGCCACCCGAAAAATTGCAACCACCGGGGGAAAACTTTCTCCCAACAACTTGGCTGGCGGTTTTGGCAGACGCAACTTTTCCCCTTCCTGCATTTTGGCCGTTTAGTTGTTGGACAAATAAATCAGACAGAAGTCTGCCCCAGAAATCACTTAAGCTGCCTGGGAATAGATAAAATTCCAAAAACCCATGAACAGAACATAAACAAATTGTAAAAATAAATGTGTAGATATGGCGCACATTTTTTTTTTGGCTAGTCCATCATATGGAGGTGTCAGAAATATTGAGTTCCAAAATCAACAATTTGGCTAATACAATTTAATACCAAGCTTTGACGGCTTTAAACTGCATTCTTCACTGGCTAATGCCAATTCTGGATTAAGCCTGATCTGGCTGGTTTCAATGGCTTTGGCTGCCTTAAAAGGCACCGAACATAAAATCCATTTAAGCGGAGTGTCATAATACAAAACCACCGAATGAGTCACTGTTTGCACAGCCAAGCAGAAAACTACAAAAAAAAAGGTAATAAAATTAAATTCTCGCTTCTGAACTGTTCAAAGTACAAATACAAACAAAGATACTGATATATAATTAAATGCACACATTTTTAGTTGGCTGACTTTGCTTTCTTCTCAGTTTTGTTTACCCCTCTATCCCACTCTTTTTTGCAGTTTTAATGGGCAACAACAAGAGCGAAATCCATTCATACGCGGAACATAAAGATGTACAATTTCCAAACACAGTAAACGAGCACAAATGTTCCCAAAACAAAAAGAAAGAATGAAATCAGTAGTAAAACGTTTGGGGGCGTTTGCCAAGAATATCTTGTTGTCTATTTACTTGTGAAGCTGATAAAAATTCACTTTATTCACTTTGGCTGTTTATTTGCTTGAGCACAAAGTGGTGACATCGCAGTCTGCATTCGGGTTAAAAAGGGGGTCAAAAAACGGGGGGTGAGCTCGCTGAAGTGGCAAACAATAAAATGCAAACTGGTAGACAAATATGAAACTTTAACTGCAATCGCAAGTGCAGAGTAGTGCGATATGTGTGGAAAAGTCAAGGGGGATTATACGGAAAGCTCCCTAATCAACGACAAAGTTGCGGAATTCAAGAGAAAATTCAAAAAGAAGTGGATTTTGGAGTAAAAACGGAACTAAAACAAATTGATTTTAAACAGAAATTCTTAGTGTTTTTGCTTGAGGCTTAATTAGATAAGCTTCTTATATTTGTAGATCTGATAAGACTGATATTTATAAATAAAAACTTTAAATTTATAATTGCCTTTTGTAAATTCTGTTTATAATTTTAAATTAAATGCTTACAGTTCTTATTTTTGATGCTTAATGTTTTCTAAACAGCTAACTTATTTTTAATTGGTTCCTTTTATTTTAACAATTTATTTGAAAAATGAATACCTTATCGATTGGATGACTTATCTTGACTTAATTAAATTTATTGGCATTTTTCAAGTAGGACAAGTGTTGAAATATTGAAACATAGGTCAATAAGACTTAACTTTGATTTATTAACAGGTGAAAAGCTTGTTCAGAAACACCCGTCGTTCTGAAACTTAAATATTATTATTGGGTGATAATCTTGTTGAAAAACTAATTTTCCTTGGGCAAATTGTAGTAATAGAATGTCTTAGAAACAAATTTAAACATTGAAGTTTAAGAACGTGGGACAACTTTCTTTAGAACAGCACACTTTCCTTCATGACCTTTGTTTCCCTTTACTTTCCGTCCGTTGAAATGTTGTATAAAGTTTTTAACTTTTCTGTCCAACCTTGTTGCAATCCAAGTTCGCAGAGTGAACCAACAAGTTATGGTTGCCATTCGATGATTGTTTACCTCCTTCTAACATTGTAAACTTAGCCCACGCATTCTCGTGTTTCTCGGTAAACATCGAAAAGTAAAAGAAATAGTTGTCTTTTATCTCATTAGAAACATCTTCACTGTCTGCGCATTTGTTTACTCACTTGCCCGATAAATTTTTTTGGCTGCGGCTTTGATAAAACACGCCCAGAATGAGTCCGAGCCATATATATATTAATGTGCTGAAAAAATGGGCAATGGCTGCCAAGACAAACAGCCGTAAAGTCATAATAATTGAATAATTAAAAACACACAATCAGTTAATTTTTTGATTAAATTTTTCGCTACCAAGAGAGTGAAATTAATGGGAAGATAATAATTTTCATAGCCAAAAGAAAAGTAAACAAAAGCACACACATGCAAGTGATTTGTCATTGTCCAAACAACGCAGAGAGGGGAAAAGGCGAAAACGGGGGAAGGTGGCTGAAACAAAAAAAACATAATTGAAATTCGCAACAGTTTTCATTAATTTTCCAGCTGGGAGGGGTTTTTCCCGGGGAGGTGGCGTAATGGCAATGTAGACATTAAGGCTAAACACAAACCATTTAATTCCCTTGTTTAATCATAATTTAAGACACGCTTCAACGTCACTCAAAGTCAGAGTCAAGGCAATTGCGGATGGTCCAGAGAACCCCCTTTCAAACCCCACTCCCTGCCAATTTTCCAGCGTTTGTTCTCTGCTTAATTTATGCAACATTTTTGCCAGTTTGTCGTTGGCCCTTCTTGCCGTCTCATATTTGCTTTTGGCCCAGTTTGAAGCGAAGCAAGCGGAGAGCATATTTTATTTTCAAATATTTTACATTGCAAAGACCAAAGGGGTTACCAGCTTACATGTGTTCAAAGGGTGGAAAGAGAGCAATCACACAGAGAACTGTTTTCATGACCAGGTTTCGGTTGGAAATGTTTTCGTATTAGAATAAACCCTTTAAAAAGGACATTTAATTATTATATTCGTCTGATGTAAAGATATTTAATACGATCCCTCATATCTTTTAAATTTGTGTTATATTTTCTACATTTTAATTTATTTATATGAAAATGTTTTCGTATTAGAATAAACCCTTTAAAAAGAACATTGATTTTTATTTTTGCCTGATGTAAAGATATTTAATAATCAATCATATCTTTATATTTGTAATAGTGTGAAATGTTCTACATTTCAATTTATTTATATGGAAATGTATTCGTATCAGAATAAACCAGTAAAAAGAGACATTTAATTATCATATTTGTCTGATGTACAGGTAATTAACTCCATCCCTCGTATCTTTATATTTGTAATAGCGTTAAATATTCTAAATTTTAATTTATTTATATTAACACATTTAAGGGTGATTACCAGTATATAGTTTAATATAATGTTATTATATCATGTTTAGTGTGTTCCATGGCCTTATCACAATAATCGTATTTCCTAATTTAAATAACGTGTTGACAAAATCCAACCCAATTTGGACTCCCTTGTTTTCAGTGCACAAGCTGGAGACAAAGTGATCCTGTCCGGCTTATTGCAATGCGTTTGATGTGGCCTGGGGGCTATATGTTTCCTGTTTCATTTTTACGGCTTTGTTGTGGAATTAAAGTTTAATATACCCCAGCCGCCACCGCCTCGTCCTAGCAGGTGTTACCCCTTTCAAGCCAGTGGCTCATAAAAAAGGCAGGCTTTTCTTTTTTGTGTAAACAATTTGGTTGGATACGAATTTTATTTCCACTTCGTTTATTGTGTCGTTTGCCAGTGAAGTTAGGGCAAATACGAACATTTTATATTCGAATATTAAAATCATGATTGGGTGATACTAAAACAGATGATTTATTAGCTCGCACTGATGAGGGTTAGTCATTAATGTTGCCTTTATATCTGGGCGAAGGAATCTGTAGCTTTCATTGGCGATGACAAACATAAAATTGTAAGTCCCAAAGTGCAGTGGTGAAAGCAATTCTGTGGCAACTCATACAATATGCAGTGACTGCTAATGCATGCAACTAAAATAACATGCACATGCTGCAAAAACTGAAAGCGAAAAGCGACCGCATAATGTAAACGCGCAAATGCCATGATTAGCAGACATTTTGTGGGAAATTAAAATAAATTGCCCGGTGGTAAATGTGAAAATGTGTAGGCAAAAGCATAAACACACACTATTTTGGCCAACACCTGTTCGCCCTTACGCCTTTACCCAAAAACTTACTCAATTTCAGGGCACTGATTCAATTTATGCGCGTGCAATATTCATATTTCAATTCAATTAAATCCACCGTTACGGCGCTGACAGCGGACGCATGATATTAAAACTGAAATGCGTTTTATAATAAATTATGTCTGCCTCATTCCATATTTATACATCAATTTAAAAGTTCATTTAAAATGGCCAGCGGTCGCTAGAAAAAGGAGCAGCCTGAAAGTAGGCAACGAATTTTGATGCCTGCCAATTAAATTGATCATACGCAGCGTGTGACGGAAGTTGGAATTGGTTCGTTTGCATGTTATTAAAATAAATGAAAATTCAGTACTTTCAGAAACGGACTGTAGCTTAAAACTTTAAAATGTGTATTTGAATTTGCAATTATTCATAAATGCAAAACAAATAAGGTAGAGTTGGTTTTATTTTACCTTTTTGTGGCATGTTAAATTTTGAATTAGAATAAAGAGAAACAAAATTGGCGAAATTAAAAAAAACATTTAATTGCTGAGAATTTGATATGTTTTAATCAGGGACCGAAAACTTTTTACATCGATTTCTTTGCTTTCTTTTAAAACTCTTTAATAACATTTATTTTTGTGAAATAAATTAAAGGCATTGTTTTAATTGAAAATACTTTTTAATAGGTCTAATATATATGTTAAGGTAGTGTTTAGAATTAGTTTATACATATCTGTATTTATTGAAATGCAGCCGAGATTATTGTTAAGAAACATTTTATGTAAAACGTTAGTTTACATTAAATATTTTTGACTTTCTATAGTAAAACTCACTTAAAGTACGTGTATTTTAGGTATTGTTCATCTGACAAAAAGTAGCTAGCTCAACAACTAAATGAACTAATTAAAACTTAAAAAATATGTTACAACAGTCCCATGACAATCGTAAAATGTTAGTTCATGATAGCTAGGGCTTATAAACGGCTCTCGTGTTGTTTAATTAATTTAAAAGGTCCTTATAGTTCACCTGCGGGAGTGTCCGTTGTCGTAGTCTCTGCTTTCTTTCTCTCCGGCTTCTCAGAACTTTCAGTTGGTCATTAATTTATTTTAAAGAAGCGCATAATTGCCCGGTAGCTGGGCGAGTAACTGGAACTGCAACCCGGCCAACCGGTCCAGTAAACGCTTATTCATGGGTGCACTCTTGGCTGCAGGATTAACAAAGGAAAGGGCCACTCGGATTGCAGGATCTGTGGTCCGTTTGTTTGTTCATCGCTCCTTTCATGCAACATAATTCGCTGGCTTAATGCGAGAGTGTGGCAAGCGGCCAAAGGAGCAAAGGACACGGGTGGCAAATTGCAAGCTGCATGTCCTTGCCAGCACCTCGCTGCCCTTCCAGCAAGATGAGTAGTTGAGTCGCCTTTGTCTCTCTGGTGTCGACATGAATCAGAAACTTAATTATTTTCGGCCGCGCGATGGTGCAAACTGCTTTGCCCAAACAAACAGGATAGCATCAGGACGAAAATACACGCGGAAAAATGTACATACCAAAAAATGTGTCATTGTGGTCGATCTATTGGGTTCAGACAATTGAATAAGAACAAACAAAACTTCCCATTTAAAAGGTTTGAATCATTTATTTTAAAGTGGAAACACTTCACAATCTCCTTAGAGATTATTAAAATATATATTATCTTGAAAACTTTATCAAAAATTTGTAATCCCTATATTTTATTTTATTCTTCAAATACGTTACAAGGTTAGTAAAAGCCTAAAATTGTATTCCAGTGGCATTTTGAGCACTAATTTACTTTTAACAAAAAAGCCTTTTGATTGCCAATTTGTAATACCTTTAACAAGGGTTTTTTTCTAGGTGTTTTAGCAGCATTTGCAAAAACAACATAGTGTTTGCAAAGTGCGACATAAATCGACGTGCCTGACATTTTGACGCAGCTTGCAAAGGTTTTTTGTTTTACAGTTCAGCTGCAGCAACAGTAGCAACAAAGCAATCGTAGGAATATTTACACTCAATTTACTGCCACTGGTGATGAGTCCTTTCTGCAACCCCAAAAACCCACACACACTCTGCCATTCGAGTGTCGTAAAGCTCGGTGTTTTTGTGTGGCCCACACAAAGGATGTGGCACGCATATCCAAGCGGATTTCGGTTGAGCTTCTGGGAATGGGGATTGGACATTCACCTGCTGATGACTGTCACACACAGAATCCTCCTTTGAGAGTATATTTTTTAAAATAATTTCCAACTGGATTCAGAAACACTCTACTTTAAGGCGGGCTCTCGTAACAATTGCTGGCGGTGAAGGCAATTGAAATAGGTAGGGGGAGGACACCTCTCAGCCACATGTTAGTCAGACCGGAAACTTGGCTAGCAACGTCATAAACTGGTTACATTGTCAGGCGGATGGAAAAAATACGCAAAGGAGAAATGAAATGAAAGGAGAGGAAATTGCTGGCATATCCTCACGCAACAGGATGCACATAAATCATAGCCAGTGCCGTAAAACATATACGTATATTTGCTGTCCGATAAATATCCGAGTAGGGCAATAAAACATACTCTGCATATGGGGATCAGGCGGATATCTGCCATATATTTACGATGAGGAATTGCCGCCTTAACGCTTGTCAACGGACTAATAGACACCCTGTTCGCGATAGCGGTTAAATGCATCCTGTTTAATGGCATTAAATTGTGTTTTATGACTCAATAATAACCGTTGCGTTGGAGGACCTGCATCGCCTGCTCTTAACCACTTTCGAAGCAGGCGAACCACAGACAGCATTTCCAAGTGGCCGCGAGCTGCACGCACTGATTGAATTTGGCCGGGTGTTGCATGCTCCAAGTGGCTTTCAGTGGTGCACAAGAAAAAATATACAAGGATTTCTTGAATTTTGACATTGATTTCCATTCAAAATACTTCGATATCTGTAGCCTATTATTCTTATTATTAATCCGATCAAAAAAGAAATATATGCTCTCAATTAATAACATTACTCTTCAATTAATATGTTGAATTTATTAACTTTAGATAAAGAATAATTTATTTAACTGGTAACAATTGTGTTGCATATCACGATATCAAAAGTAAAGTATGCTGTCTAACCTAATTCAAACTTTCGGTGGAATATAATCATATCTAATCAAGATATTTCTTATGACATTTTTGGACCAATGTATTTTTGACAGTTAATTTTTTCTTTTTGTGTGCCATTTGCAATGGAAATGGGCTGGACATAAAAAACAGCCAACACCACGGCAATTGTCCCTGACTGCTGCTCCTGTTCTGTCCTGCCCCTCATCCTGTTCCTCCTCCTCCTCCTCCTCCTCCGCATCCTGTTCCTTCTGTGCAGGGCGCACATGTTGAGGCAAAACATTTGACATTTCTAGTGTTTGCCCTATGCGGAGGAGCACCAACGGCAGACACTCACACCAAAAGGCGACAGTTTAAATGGCAAAGTAAGAGTGACTAACAAACACAAACCCATATGACTGAGTGCACCGATTTTACCATTCCCTGGCTTTTTTGTTTGTCCAGATTCTGACACTGGTATTTGAGGTTTCATTTGCCCAGGAATGCCAACCTGAATTATAAAGAAAACGAATTTTGCTTGCATATCAGTTGTTTCTTAATTTTGTTTTCATACAAATTCATAAATGTATCATTGAAAATGGTGCTGATTCCCCCAACATATAACATAATGAAATTAAATGCCAAAACAGAAACAAGAACGAATTAACATTCTATCAAAATAAAAAGTAACTCTATAAAAATTAGATACCCTTTATATAAAGTAAAATATATTATTAGATACTGTTTAAAATAGTTTTCAATTTAATTTTAAACTTTAACATTTAAATCAATTTTAAATCCATTTTAAATCATTTTTAAATCAATTTTAAATCAATTAAACTATTAAATCTATTTCAAGCTCAGTTATGTTCTTTTCAAATTTGTTTTTGGTAGTTATATTCTTCACTAACCTACATAAAAGTACAAAACTTTCAATAAGAGTATAGTTTCATACAGTTCCCTTGTTTCTTTTGGCTTCTTTTTTATGCCACTTATCGCGCACACTTTTGCACTTGTCACCATCCTTATATGGACGTATATGTATTGCTTTTTTGAGCCGGTGACGTGTAGTGTTCGCCACTCTGTCGCACCCACACCCTCTTGAAATCTGTCAACTGCAACTATTTATTAAATTATATACTGCCATTGTTAAATGCGAACGACTGGCGGAGAGTGTGTGTCTGAAGACGAAGAGGGTGCTTTTCCTTCCGGCGGAATTGGAAGAGATTTTCGAGTTTATAAGTAGTGCTAAATGTGATTTTCCGCTTATCTGCTTACAGATTTGGATTCCAAGTCGGGAGCGGATTCCTCGAGCGGATTCTTCGGCACCATGGAACACACGTTCCTTACCAACGGACATTGCCTCCTGCCTCGTTTATCTTTTTGTTTGGCGGCATTAGGCAAATTGACAACAGCTTAAATCACTTTGAGGTGGCTTAAAGCCTCGACGTCAGCAAAGAGCACTCCTGTCAACCTCAAGGATCCGCAGTGTTGCTGCCGTTGGCAGTTAAAACTCTCACTTGACGTGCACCAACGAGCTGCAAAAAAGGAGGAAGCCGAGGAACAGCTATAGACAGAATCCTCCAGCACGATGGACGGGGAACTCGAGGAGGAGGAGGAGCGCATTTGCCTCAGGTGAGTGTCGACAGTTTGGCTAAGGGTGCGCCACAATGTTGGGGCTTCAAGGTTGTCAATGATTTCGATGCCACCCGCGCTCCAATTGCATTCCTTTCAACCAGTTAAATTTAACTCATTTAAAGGCTGCAAAATATGCCTGAACTATATTTTCATTATAAATTTTACAAAATTAATGTAGCAAAAAACAAATAAAATAATTGGACAAATAAAACAAAAATGTTTTATTTTAGCAATTATAAAATATTTATTTATAAAAGCATAAGTAACATTTTAAAGATAATTGAAATTATAATACTTTATTATTAGTATTTGATTGGGTTTTTTAAATTAAAAAATTTGAAGTACAGTCTATAGAAGTTCTACTGTAGTTAGTTTGCTGCAGATAGTGTTTCTAAGAGAAGCCCCGCTTCGCTCCACTTCTATTTACAATAATCAATTAAATGGGTCCCCCAACAATGTGTCGCATTGGGTGTGGAATTGTATCCGATGAAAGCCCGGGAACAAAAGGCGACAATGGCAACAAAGCCACTGGTATTCAATGTCAATCTCATATTTCAATTATGCTTTATAAATGGCAACAGACGACGCGTCTGACAAAGATGCTGTCTCCACTTGAGTCCTGAGCTCAATGGACTCGTTTCAAGGGGAAGAACCTTTAAATGATTCAAATGGGTGTGTGAAAAATGTCAGGAAACTTAAGAACGTCAAAACAATATATTACTGTAATGGGAAATAGCGCATACGCAGCGTAGCCCCTGATAATTCACTTTGGAAAAACAAGCAGAGACCATAAAGGACCGCTTGCTTGTGTCTTAATCGAATAATGTTGTTTTAATTGAATACTAACGAACGAACCATCGGCTTTTTAAGACCAGTTTCAATTGATAAAAGTTAGAAGGGGTGGAATTTCCCCAATAATTACTGTTTGCAGACTTGGCAATAAAACGTAGCATTTAATGAAGAATTAAAATCCAAAGTCAGAGCGCTTAGCTTTATGCCATCAAACTGCTTTAATTGCTGTGAGTAAGCTCTTTCTCAGTGGCTCTTAACTGACAGAACTGACTGCGTGCCCCCAAAAGTAAACATAACGTACTGGCCATAAATTTAATATTTTAGCCGCATCCAGTCGAACTCGATGGCTCAACCTCAAGGAGCAGCAGCTGTAGATGTCAGGACAACTTGAAGCGTCTGCTTAATGCTATGCAAATTTCTTTTTCTATGCAAATTTTCTTTTTACTCGTAGTAAACAAACGGCGGAATCGAAAGAAGGGGAAATTCTGTCGCAGGCGACAACACAGAAACTAGGTAAAAAGCAACCGAATCTGCCATAAAATGTGAATTTTAATGACAAACAACAATGGGGCAGGGACAGGTTTTTCAAAAGGGAAAGAGCGAGGAAATGGGGAAAATACATAGCGCGACTTTTAATGGGAGAAAACTTTTGCTGCAGCGAGCAAAGCTAATTAGTGCGCCATAAACATAAATAGCCATGTCCTGGCAACTTTTACGAGATTTTAAGATTTCTTTGGCAAATGTCAAGAGGACTTGGCATACCGCATTCGAGGGATTTGAGGTTTGGGTTCGGGGCAACCGATTTGTCAAATGTAATGGCTTTCGAATACTTGCTAACTTGATTGCTGCCTTAAAAAGTGGCCACTTACACGGCTTATTGCCTATTTCCAGTGCCACAGAAGCTGTCCTGATTGCTTTTGATTTTGAATGTGTTTACCCAAATCAGTGGCAGCCGTCAAATAAAATGCTTTGATACGAGCCACAAAGCGGCAAAAGGACATCAAAGCCTTGGTCCTGGCTAAGCGCATTTTCTGCATAACAATGCGTAACAGGGACGAGCACGAAAAAATCGAATAATAATGCTATTTTAAACAACCGCCAAGAAGTTCCAACTGAGATTTTGTGCCCACAATGGGAGAATTTATTTGCTGCCCAAGTCTGATTGATCCCAAATATGTTCTATTTCGTTTTTCTTCCTGATGATTTAAAGAACACTGAAGAAAATTTAAATGCGTTAAAGATTATTTAAACATCTGAGCTTGAAAAAAAAGCAATAAAATGAACAGTAAAAAATATACAAATTCTATGAAAACTAGAAGAATAATCTTAGTGCTTATTCGATTTCAGATTAATCCTTATTTAATCTTAGCTTTTTCTGTGTGTATGGAAAAACTTTCTATTACCCAGCCTTTTGTCCCTTTTTATGGGTTTCTTCACTCCTTCTTTTTTTGTCTGACCCAAACTGAGCCGCTGAGTAATTTTTCTATTTTCTGCTTTGTTGCTCGCTTTCAATTGCACACCCATGTTGACCAATGTCCGACATTAACCCAAATCCAGCACACTCACATACTGACAGATATATGTGTATGGGGAAAGGTGTCTGTCTGTCTGTCTGTCTGCCCGAGGGGTCTTTTATGGGCCAGGACTCTTAGCCAAATGAAGTTGCCAAAGACATGGCCATATCCATAACCGAACTGGCTGATTCTCGTTGCGGCAAATTGGCCACCTGCTGCGTTTGTTTTGGCATGCTCTGCTGTCATTCTGATGGTTCTCATTTCCTGACCTGTGCCGGAAATTAATTACCAATAAAATTATGATCATTGCTTGTTTTAATTGATTTTATGGCCCGACTTTGGGGACAGTTAAGGGTGTAATGGCGATATTATTGATTTTTTATATTTATTTAACTTGATTGGGTAAGAGTTCTTGAATTCATAAGATTCGCTTATTCTTATTTTTCGCTAGTATTATTTGATAGTATTAATTAGTATTAATTAATACACCATTTTGGTTATGCCTAAAACTATGTTTGATTCTATTTTTTTTATTAAACATAAATTTAACTATTACTTCTGTTATCTTAAATCTATCTAAGGTTAAGACATAAGTTAAAGGCAAGGCTATGCCGTATACAATTGTTTTGTATTCCTAAAATCTTGTTTAAGTTCGTAACAATTTAATTACTAGAAAATATACACTTTGGAAAACTCAATGTATAGTTATTAAATCTATCCTATTTCAAGGAAGCAATATTCTGACCAAAAAATCCATCTGGCTTCGCTTAACCCCCTAAGTAGTTCAGGGTTATTCTGATGACCCCGACAATCCGTTAGATATCTCTTCCTTTGGAGAAATTTTACCCAACTAATTATCTTTAAATATTTGTCATCCTCACACACATCGGATGAAACCGTAGGAAACGCTTTCGCACCAGCTGGATGACAGCCACGCCCCTTCCGCCACTATGGCCTCGCCCCTTTTGGAACGGCTTAAACGCTTAATAAATAAACTAAGCAGCTGGCCAGACATGGCTGATATGGTTGTTGTAGTTGGTGCTGTTGTGGCCATATCGATGGCTCAACCTTGCCAAGTAGTTGGTGTAGTTGTTGGTGGCACCAGGGCATTACAATAATGCATGGGAACCGCCCGTTGGGGCCCTCGGGTTAAGCATAAATATGTCAAGTGTTAATTGCTGCCACTTAACGCAGAGCACAAACTCAAATACAACCGCAGAGACACACATATACTGGAAGAAAGGGATAAATTTATCTTAAGATTCGGCGAAGAAATCTTAAAATAAATATTATGATCTAATAAGGGCTCTTAAATATTAGTTATTTATCTAAAATTTTGTATCTGTCTGTTTTGATTTAACTATATCTATTACAAATGGAGTCCAAAAATGATCATAAGTTGCCTTTTAAGATTTTATATAATATTTAGATTTAAAAACAAGCAACACAACTTTGTTCATTAAAAAATAATCGAAACAACAATGTTGCTGTTAAAGTTAAATATTTAAAAACCACATTAAGTTTTTTCTTATTTTTAAAACTTCAATGATGGAAATGAAAAGACTTACTAATATGTTTACAATATTTTTTTTGGGTGCACACAAAGACGTGTAAATATGACTTTAATCTACTTAGCTTAGCAGCTGCCGCCTAAAACCCCCGCTTTCGAACCCTCTTTTCCTGAGTCTGGGACTTGAAATTCGCAGCACCATAAGCAAACAAAGCCACACACACACACTTGTTACACACCCAATAATGTGCTTTAACAAGTTTCTTATGGCCATAAATTCAACAAGCCAACATAAGCTCATAAAAAGGACTGACTACCGCCTCTTACCTTTTGGCCTTGGTTCTCCCACCCCTTTGGGCCAAAAGTGGGTGGTGGTTCGAATGGCTGATTGGCGACTTGAAACTATCCCCACTGTTTGTCTATATAAATAAAAGCCAGCAGGCATGCCTTTGACATTTCATATCTGAACGTTGGCCGCACAAAAACACACCTCAAATTTCGCAAAATAAGGGGAAAAACACAATTTTAAAAATGAAACTAGAAAAGCAGGAAATAAGCCTTGTTTTTTCTACAGCAAAAGCCTTCTACTGTTACGTATCGAAATGTTAAAAATTTCAAATATGCTTATGCTGGGGACACTTCAATTAAAATGGCCTTTCTTGCCCTAAAGCTCTAAACGGAATTTCACTGAAATGCAATATGCCGAATAAGCATTGAAAATTCCTAAGGGGAAAATGTTTGCTTTGACTAAAAATGTGAGAAAAATGCAGAGCTTAAATAAATGTGTACTTAAGGACTGTTTTCTTCTCTGCTTGTTAAGCTTAAAATTCAATACGTTTCCATAGTATAAAAGATACTTTTAGATAACGCTGAAGGCGAAAATGTTGATACAAATAAGAGTAAAGTTTTTTAATGTTTTGGGCTATTAAACTAAAATGGGATCTATGGGCACTCAATCTATTCTTAAAATCAATAGTTAACCTTAGCCATCGTTTAATATTTTTTCGCTTCACAAAACATTTCTTTTAAGTAAGAAATTTGTATCCTATTAATATCTTGGGGCTTGGTTCTTCTCAGAAAGCGATCAAAATATTTATTAAAGTCCAAAAAATGAATTTAGGTCCACTAGCAGCGCTCCTGCCAAAGAATAGCCATCAATTGTTGATTATCATTTAGGGACCCATCATAATTACCATTATCATTCTGGCGGGCAAGTCAACCGGGCGAACTCGAGTCAATTACCATATCAGCAACATTGTTGACCAAAACTGATTTCACTTGGCGTCACCGCGAGCGAAAGAGAGAAATATGGGTAATATAGAGAATATGGAGAATATGGAGAGAAACCAAATCCAAAATAACGCTCGACAGTATCATATTATATCCCGGCGATGGCGAATTTTTCTCGCTCAGTTGTCAAACGCCAGTCCGATGTGAAAGACGCGAAAAAATACTATTTAACCAAAAGCAAGCCGCTGGCGGCAGCAAAAATAATAATAATAATAAATAAAACCTGTTGAGCAGTCTCACCTAACATATGTCTATATAAATATACACAGAGTATAGATCAACATTTGCATTGTATGTGACGCCAAGCCAAGTCAAAAAGCGGTGAAAAGTGCAAAGTTCCTTGAGTGAATCACGGAATAGGTTCCATATTTGCATATTTACATATTCGCCCCTGACAATGATGGGCGAGGAGACCCTGTCAATGTCCCCGCCTCTCCCAATTCCCCCGCGTTCGATTTATCGATTTTGTATTTTGAATATTGTTGCGCCATTATCAACACATTTATATACGCGATAATTATATTAGAAGTTTATCTCGACCCATCGCTGGCGATAAACTCCACTCGAATCGCCTGGATTGGTTCGGTGGCCCGATTTTCTTTTGTGGGATTACTCATCGAGCGACTTCAGTTGGAAAAGGTAGTGCAGCCGCTTGACAATGTGCTAATCAGTGAAACGGAACATAATCCGCTGTGATCGGGCATGTGATACCGCCTTATTGGACCAAACCCTACAGGTGCGTGAATAACTCGAAACATCTGCGGAGATGTTAAATGCTATACGGTTGGTTGGCTGGGGAGGTGCTAAAATCCGCATCTTTACAACCTGAGAATTACACTTGAACTGCGATCTCGCCATGCAAATTGATGTTCAAATTGATTGTTTTTAACGCATGGCGGAAAATTCCATCTAACGTGGGAGTAATACAATATTTATCGACGTCTTTTCTATCTGCACTGCAATTTCAACGAATAAATCGGAGTTTGAATTTGGTTAATAAAGCATTTACTTCCCATAAATGATAACGATTATTTTATAGGGAAAGAGAATCAGAAAGAGCAGAGATTAGGAGAGAGAAAGGGAGAAAATAGGGAGATACTGCTGCACATTGTATGGGCCAGTAAATATGGTAAATATAATCCACGCTGTCTGGCGCAAACAATCCAACAATACAGTGCCACCTTTTGGGCAGATAACACTTGACATCAATTTGATAATAACTGCCATGCAACAGGTGAATGGATCGCATTAAGATAAATACAAATTAAGAAATGTATATATTATTGGAAATCGCTTACTAATGCAAGGAAAGTGTCATCTTTTTAAAGAAGTTGTTTTGTATTTGGAATTCAACTTAAATTTAACGAACCCTCTTAACGCTCTTATAATAATAATGGTAGAGGTCATAAGAACCAACTATATACTAAAAATTTCCTTCAGAGAATGTGGGAAGTCAGATCTAAAGTTAATATATTTTCCACTTATAAAGAATTATAAAACGTATGTATTTTTACACCAATGCCACTTAATCAATATGGAAAATTTACGCAATGATATGTATATCCATAGGCATCCCAACATGGCTTAGTTGACCCCTCGGCTTATTGGTATTTCTTTTGCCAATTTCCTTCAGCTAGATTTAAATTCGCTTTCCCTGAAAAGTGTGCTACATTTGCAGAGGAATGCGTATGTGTGGCTTGGTGTGTGTGTGTGCTTGTGCGCGTGCCTGCACGTGTGTCTGTGCACTCGTGTGTGTGAGTGTCTCACTGCTAATTTGAATAATGACAGCGACATCAACGCGCCATTTTCCACTGTCGTCGTGCTGCCTTGTGTCATTTTACGTTTCCGCTGCGGCATCGGGAATTTAACATCAAATAAACTGATATAATGCATGGATAGATATATATCCGGTCCCTTATCAGCAAAAACAAAAACAGCAACTTAATAAATACAAAATTATTCAAAAGCTCTTAGTCTCGAAAGGGGGTTTGACAAAGAAATTCGAAGTCCCTTACTGACAGATTGTCGTTAAGTAAATTACCGAAATCAGAGAATTATTCAAATGCCACAAATCGACTTATTTCATTTACACAATTTCAATTTAGATTTGCACTTTAATGGAATGGCAATAAATAATAATCAAATCAACTACAGCTTGAAAAATTAATCACATAAATTACAATTTGGTTTAATAATTCTGGCAGCGAAAGTAAAATTGGAAACTTGCGAAGAAAGTAAGAAACTGAAAATAACTAAATTCACTATTACAATAGAAAATAGACAAATCAGCGAATAATTTCAATGCCACAATGTAAGTAATTAAATTTACGCTATTGAATTTCGACGTTCTCCTCCACAAGAATGCATAGTACAATAAACAAGAATTTGTCTTGCGACTCTCAAAAGGTTCGAGGGTTGTGCAAAGACATTCAATCGTTATTGTGCGAATAAATATTGAAAGAGCCAAGGGATACCACCCATGGAGACGAAAATTAATTTCGATTCGGAAAAATGTTCCTTTCAACAAATATTTAACAGCACTTTCTTAATATGAGGTCCATTTTAAATTCAAAACAAAAATATTTTCAGACCTTTATGAATACCCCTACAAAGAAACCAGAAATTGCGAATTTCAGCACTAAAATAGTTCCTTTTGTAAAATGTTATGTATTGAAATATAAATTGCGCAGATCATGTTTTTATTAATAAACATAAAAAGAAACTTTATTAAACAACTTTTCCTCTTTTATTTAACGAAATATCAAAAGAATATTTAATCTTGAACAAATAATTTAAATTACACCTTTTTTAAATGAAATTGTAATTTAAGCTTTTCCTTTAAGTATTTCTCACTTCTTTAAAATTAATTTATTCTCCTCAACACTTACATTTTTAATTCGCGCCACCAAATGTTTACATTCATTGGGCGGCATTTAAACTTCAAAGTAAAGATTTAAATTGAATGTTCTCTGATTTAAACTAATTTAAGTATACTGAAAAATTTCAATAACATCTGAAATCCATGAAAACATGATGAAATCCAACTGATATTATAAATAATATGCTATATGTGACCTCCTCATAAAATGATCTAATTGAACTTCCTTAAAAATGTTTAACTTTGGATTTTAATTTTCAAACAGATTTCCGTACAGCCCAAAATTGCCTTTTAAAATGCAATGAATGATATGATTTTTAATGTACTTAATTTCGGCATTGTTTTTCTCGCCATGTAGGACCGCGGAGGAGGAGCAGTTGGCCAACATGGATGACGACAAGCTGGTGTCGGATGAGGTGCACATGCGGCAGTTGAGTGCGACGCCCTCATCAGCGTTTTCGTTGCAGCAGCGTCGGCAGAGCAACAGTGTGACCCACTCCGCGCCCCCCGAACTCACGCAGCGCGGGGGGGCGGGGGCTGGGTTGGGTGACACGAAAGAGGAGGCGCCTCCGGGGGAGGAGGCGGATCCCGATGAGAGGGTGGTCCTTCGGCGGGCGGTGGAAAAAGGCGCCATCGCCTTGGCCCAAATCGACGACCTAAAACTGGAGGGGGATGATGATGACGACGATGAGGAGGAGGATGATGTGGATGAGGGTCTCGGTCTAAGTAATCCCGCAGCGCAGACCACAGACGATGAACAGATTACGGTCAAAGGAACGGGAACAGGAGCAGCAGTGACCACCACCACATCCTCGGCAGCAACAGGAGACGCATCCTGCGAGGTAAGTTAATATGCGCGCCCACGCACTTAGGACTAATTAAAGCCAAGCTAAAACCAAAAACAGCAGGATGCAGCCACCACCAAAGCCACAACGATAGCCACTCCGGACATGTCGAAAATACCCCGACTTCCCGGCGACGGCGCCCAAATGGAGGACACTGGCGACCTGCCGCCATCGCTGCGTGCCTCCACCACATCAATTTTGTCCAATTTGCGCAAGAAACAGCAGGGCGGCCCTCTGCGCGGGGGCGTGGCCAAGCAGACGCCCCTGCGGGTGCAGTCCGTCCGGATTGTGGAGGCCAAGCGGGCCTACGGACCCAAGCGCCGCACGGAGAGCTGCAGCATCTTTGGGAACAGCAATTTCGGTAAGCGGGGACTTCGAATCCCGGAAATGGAGTTGGGGTCTTAAGTTCTAAACCGGAATTGTTATTGGCGTTTTTATGGAGCTAAGTCTGCTTTAAGACAATCAGCCTATTGACTTTGGTTACTCCTTACGGCAATTCCGGCAGTCTCAGTTTAAACAGAGCCAGTAGCATGTTGTATTCATTCAAGCACATTAAACAAATAAGTCAAACTAAAATGTTTAACCGTCAAAACGAGATTTATAGCTAATTTCCCACAAAATATTTTAGAATTTGTATAATACAATAAAATAATAATTTTAAATAAAAAATTTAAAATAATTTGGTTTTACAACTGAGTGCAAATAAATATTGAAGACAAAATTCTGATTCTGCATTGAACATCATAAGAGGAACTACAAAAAATAAAATTTTCTAACAATTCAAAAGCATTTGCATACCTTCCTATTTATTTATATTTAAATGTTACTTTAAAGTCATTGATATATCTACAAGTTCATTTGTGCTCATTTTAATAAATCAGAAATAATTTAAATAATAAAAAACAAAACTAAATTTAAATTCCTTGAAATTAAGATTTTGAGTAGTGGTTTAATATTGGATTATGTATATTTAAAGCAGATTTCTTTTATGTATTATTGACTAATGCATTTTACTATATATTCTTCAATACATATTAAAGAACATGATCTGGAATCGGGAAACTCCCTAGCCAGCATCGCTGGTCAGCCTCAGCGACCGTTAAACAACGAGATGTATTCCGCGTTCAAAAGTGGCAACGTGGTCAAAGGAATCCTGTGTCCCTCGTTGACCAACTCCTTCAAACAGAGTTCTCTGGAGCGATCCTACCTGACCTACACCCATCGCCAGCGTCAGAAATCGCTAATCATTGTAAACGTGGTAGATCTCGTGCTGAAGGTTGTCCTGGCTTTCGTCTGGATAATGCGAAGGAGCGAACAGGGTCCTCTTGATAGCGAAGACGGAACGGTGAGCTTAACTATTTTCTTATTAAATTATTTAACTTTTTAAACCTTAGTTTTGTGAACTCTGTTTATATCGACTAACGGATCTTAATAAAATCGTTTTAAATGAAATGATATTTTTAAAATTATAAAAAAAATATAATAATATTTAAATTGCACCGAGCTTACATTTTTACTTTATCTTTGTATAACACATAAAACTATTTTTGATAAACATAACTTTACATATTTAGGTAAATTCTTCTATTCACGCATAAATATTGATAAAAGAAGTTTCTGATCTGTGTATTTCTTAAAACTTTTTGTAAAATTGAAATCATAAATTGTAGAGAGAAATACTTAAAATGTTAAATATAATTATGAGAGATTAGATATTCTCTGATAGAATTGTAGCTTTATTATTTGAATACATCTTTAGTGAGCCTTAATAAGGTCTTAGAAAAGTATTGGCCTATAATCACGCAAAAGTATTAAAAGTTTTTTATCGTGTATTTATTTCCCCCTTTTTCTATTAAAAAGAAATTCAGAAATGATCTATTCAAGAGTGTTATTATTCAATTTAATTTTTTATTTAGACTTAATTAAATCTAAGAAATTAAAGGTCTCCTCTCCTAATTTCCTCGATATCCTTGCAGAACATGGCGACTGCCATCACTTGGTCGGTTTGCTGCGGGATTGCGAACTTGGCCATCTGCTTTTTGGGCTACTGGCGGTGTTTTGCCAACAACTATTTGCACTGGGCCGCGGTCTGCACATGGGTGCTCTTCAACATCCAGGGTGAGTGGGTCGTAAATCATGCGTCACCTGCATGGACCGTCAAAATGGCAAATCCGTTTTTGGAATGATTCGCCTGCGGGATGAGTCGTAAATGTTGTAACTCTAGCCATGATTTTCTCTTTGCCGGCACAGGATTCGTTGGGCAGGGCGTGGGATTCGCCGATCGCGAGTACCTGGTGTGGTACATCCTGTTCGTCATCTTTGTGCCGTATGCGATGCTGCCCCTGCCCCTAAAATGGTGCGTTGTGGGCGGAACCATTACCGCCAGCTGCCACCTGGCCGTGATTACCATCATCAAACTGCAGCACGGCGAGGTAATTGGCCTGCGAGCCAAATCGTTTTGCGACTTTTGCCTAAATTCCGGGGTTTATGTCTATTCGCAGGCCACCATCAATGCCGAGTGCGTTCTGTTCCAGATCTTTGCCAGCTTCATTCTGTACACGGCCATCAACGTGGCTGGTATGTACACAAAGTATCTCACGGATCGTGGTCAACGGCTAGCATTCATCGAAACCCACAAGGCCATGGAGCACAAGAAGGAGTCGGAGAAGGAGCTGCAACGCACCCAAAAGCTCTTGGATTCAAGTGAGTGAAAATAGGAAATAGGTTCCTTGAAAGTTTTTAATCGTACGTGTTTTTACAAAATTTAATTTCTTAAAAATTTTTAAATTATCACTTTTTTTTACCAGATAAAGGTGTTCAATTTAAAAATATTTGACTTATTTCACTCCCCCATTTGTTGGTTTTTATATAAATTGGCGTACTTAAAAAACGGTGTTAGGTGTTTGTTTAATTAAAAATTATTTTATTTATGTCAATCTGCAAATTGGAATTTTCATAAAATATTAAAATCAACCTAAATGGTTACTTGAATTTATTGCTTTAAAAAACAAGGGTTTGACATAAAAATCGTTTAAGAATTTATAGTTTCGATTGTCACCATTATAAAAATAAACAAAAATAAAGTAAACTCATTTTAATTTATTACAGACCAAATTGTATTTAACTCGTTTTGTATTGAGCAATTTTCTTGTAATACTAAGACCTGTTGCATACGATTATTTATTTCTCTGGAAAAACCATACTGCCTGATATTAGCGAAATTCCTTTCAAGGCTTCATTGCTGTTTGCTTAAGTAGAAACTACAAATGCGCAAATTCCCCTTGTAATAAGTTGTTAGCTGTGTTGAGGGACTTCTAAGTGGCATTTTCCCCGTAAAGAGCAGGTAGAATAAACCTCCGCCCTTCCTGGTAATTTCGCGTTGCCTGACAACTGCAGGCCGTCGGAGGTTCCGTTTGCCTCCAGTTTACCGGTCCTCGAGTGAATATATATTGCCTTCGGTTCGTGTTCAAGTTGTTGCTAACCCCACTCCGCGAAATTCCGCTCCTTCTTCGCAGTTCTGCCCAACATCGTGAACAATCAAATTCGCAGCGAAATGTACAAGGGCACGGATCCCACGGTGGAGACGCAGTTCAACAAATTGTACGTTTATCCCATGGACAATGTGAGCATTTTGTTCGCCGACATTAAGGTAGGTGTAAAGGAAGCCTGAGCGGTTTATAGTGTGAATTTGGACACCTTTTCTTTTTCTCTGCTACGCCCTCAGGGATTCACCGAATTGGCCAGCAAAACTTCGGCCCAGCAGCTGGTGAAAATCTTAAACGACCTGTTCGCCCGATTCGATCGCATTGCAGAGGTAAGTCGCAAAACAACAATAGATTTATACTTGATGTCCGCTGGGAAAAAATCTACTGGCCATTCATTTATTTAATTTATATAAAGGGATTCTGTTTTATTTAACAACAATTAAAATTCTGTAACGAGTCTGTTATGGTCTTTTTTTTTGTTATGCGCATAAATTATTTGCATAGATGTTGAAATAGAGCACAGAAATATTTATACATTTTTGAAATTTCCAGCAAAATTTAATAGTAATTACACAAATATTTGTTTGCGTTTTAGTCATTTAAAAAGCTATGTTTTACAGTGTAATACTACCAACATAAATAAAGTATACTATAAAGTAAACTATATTTATTAATCTCTTAAAAAAGAGTTTCATATATTTGAAAAGATTTTTTATTTTAATACTTAAGGAAAGTTTTATTTAATTTCATCTTAAATAATTTGAAGTTGTTGATTTGGTTTTGTTACATTTATGAAATATGCTTTCATGTCTTTTAAAAGTAAAATTTTAAATTTGTCCGAACGAATAGTTTTCTGTGTGGTGTCCTGCATTGGGTGCATGTTTTTTTGAGTGATTTTCCCCCCGATTTCAACCAACCCTCTCGCTTTTCCGCCCTCTAAGGACAACCACTGTCTGCGCGTGAAACTGCTGGGCGATTGTTACTACTGTGTGTCACAGTTCGAGAGCGACAACTGGAAGACGCGACCGGATCACGCGGTGTGCAGCGTGGAAACTGGCCTGCACATGATAAAGGCCATTAAGGATGTGCGCCTGCACACGCACGTAAGTGGAATCGAATCGAATCGAATTGAAACGAGGTGAACCCGATGGAATGTGGCACTTGAACATTTATTTAAATTTTATTAAATGCAACCTGTCCCAGCGAAAATTGGAACTGGCATTTAAAACGTAGCATACATTTCGGGGCAGGGGCTGAATGGTTTTATAAAAATTCAGTTAAATACATGGTTCTACTAAACTCAGTAATAAGCTTACAGGTCATAAACCAATTAAAGAACTGAATCAAAATGCTATAAGTCACAAAAGGGGGAATTTTTTAATATTAATATTAATATCAATTTATAAAAACTGAAAAGAACAGTTTATTTATTTAGTATTGCAAATATTGGGATCAAATAAGCTGGCAGAACTTACAAGGGATTTATATTATAAAAAAATGCAACGTTACAAATTTTAATTTAAATCCTTACGAGTCAATAGCTTTTTACAATTTTATATTGCAACTCGTGTTTATGTAAAAATAAAAATCAAAATAGAAAGCTGGTCAAATAGCGAGGCTCAATGAGCTCCACTTAAATAAAGCCAGACTGACATCTGTTGAGGTTGTTTGTCCTTTTTTCTGTTAGTGCTGGACATTTGAAATATTTAATACCCATTTTTCAGTTTCCATCTGTTTGGCATTCTTTTATTTGTGAGGAGGTATTCGTATTTTTTTAGTGCACAATCCAGTGCCCCGCTTTTGACCCCGGGCAGTGGCACTAGTATATATATTTTATAGGAGCAGAGGCAGTGGACGTGTTGACAATTCATTTGTATGCAAATCTCAACAGAGCAAAAGGCAACGACAACGGTCGGCCGAAAAGCAGCAGCGAGCCTTAAATTTTCATACGACAAAGTGCCACTGGAGTTTAATTGATTTTTTTTGTGCGGGGAGAGCTTGGGGCATGCCGCAGAAAACCGGGGGAATCCCATATTCGTTTACGGGGATTTATGCCGCCTGCAGTCGCATAATTGGGCGGCCGACTTAATTGCTGCGGCAGTTTGACGATTGACTGGCCAACTCACTCTGCGAACTGACTGACAGCTCAAGAGAAATTTTGTGGATGGGGAAGGTACTATATTTAATTAAGGTAGGGCATTTGTGAAATTCAAACAATATTTCTTGACAAAGCAAAATCCAGACTATAAATAATTATCAAATATTTTGAAGATTAAATATCAGTAATTAGCCTTAGCAATTTTATATCACATGCAATACAATTTAATAGTTAATAATATGATTATGTAAAAAGAGAGAGTTTAGATTTGGAAAAACAAAATTCTTTGAGAAAATATAACAAGAGGTATTTAAAAATAGTCAAGAAAAATCACATCCTAAAACCAAATAATATCCAATATAACCATTAAATTAAGACTTTTTGGGGTAAGTATATGTATATTTCTTTTGTTTTTACCTCCACAAGAATAAACCTTGTTTTTGTGTATTGAATGGTGCTTCTAAAGATAAAAAAAAGCGAGTAGAGGGTGCTCCATTCTTTAGCAAATTATTTTTATTGTTATTACTAATTAATGGGGAGAATAAAAGGAAAATTAGTCGTAATTGGATAAAATAACTATTACAGGCAATCGAGTAATTAAGTAGTTTTTTATATTAAACCAACCTTTTTCCTTGGTGTAGTTAGTATGAGGTGGTCACTCCCCATCCCTGGTTGGAAAATCCCGCTGTGCTCTGCATATTTTAAGAACTGCGCTTTGCAAATTGCAGGTGGACCTCAATATGCGCATCGGCATCCACAGCGGTTCGGTGATGTGCGGCGTTCTGGGCAACAAGAAATGGCATTTCGACGTCTGGTCTAATGATGTTATCATTGCAAATCACATGGAATCCGGCGGCATTCCCGGGTAAGTAAGCCAGTCACGTAGAATTTGCTCGAAAAAGCCAATACACAGCTGCGTGTGGGTGCAATAGCAATGAAATGACAATATTAGGTACGCACAGGCAGGGGATGATCCTGAAATTCTAACAGGATTACTTCCTTAATAAAGCGGTGCATTACTCATTAGAAACGGAATTGCATAAATAAATGATTCTGTTTATAACCATGACTGTGATTTAAGGTATCTTAATTGAGGAGCAAAGTTAGCAGCCACAGCTTCTACTTATTAATTCTGTGTAACACAAAGTGTGCCAAATACACTGAAAAATATTTGAAAGAGTCACAGAAATAACTTGGGGGTTGAAATTAATTGAAAAGGTGTCCAAAGGTAAACAGTGAACAATAATGAAATTAATCCATTGGACTTCCGGCACCCATAGAGTTATTTAAATGTTATTAAATTCGTTAATAACAATAATAATAATAATTTTAAAATTATTTTTCGTTTAAAAATACAAATAAATTTTTTTAATCAGTAGGAATAAAATATAAGGTTATTTAAAATAATTAAAAAGGTCTGTCATTGTGGGCATATTAGGTAGTCTGACAAATTGTTTTATAACTATTTTTTTCACGTCCCTTGGGTCATATTTTTGTAACTATCCTAAGGGCTTGTTGTTTTTCAAGTGTAGCATACCTTCTTGGTCTTAAATTAAAATGTAAAACTATCCGTAAGACGAATAACTTTGACTTCAGTGGTGAGTCTCAGCCTGGCCACAGTTTTAATTGGCCAATTTGCGGATCCTGTGGCTCAGACTCTGCCCTTTATTTTGCTCATGCTCCTGTGCAGCTCACAACAATTGCTCGGTAATTTTGCAAGCTTGGCGTGTTTAGACACAAGAAACCAAATAATAGAAAGAAACAGCACGGCAGCAGTGGGAAATGGAGAAAATCCGAGAGACCGCAGAACCCGAAACAAAATGAAAAGCCCCAGAAATGAAAAGCTCAATTTAATGCAAAATGCTTTGATGTAATGGTGGCCTGGGCGGCAACCAGAAACCAGCAACCAGTGGAGCAGGAGTAGCAACATTATAGAGCTCCAAGGAACCCAGTGGAGACCCAATTATGAAGGGCCCACCGCCCACACGAAAACACAAAGAGATGGGCGGGAAAAATGGGAAATAAAATGGTCGGTGGTCTTGGGCGAATCACCACGCACAATCATAGAAAACGTATGCAAATATTTGAATTTAATTTTCGGCAACTACATTTCCGAACTTGCAACTCAAGCCTGGCCTATTGCTAATACTCTTACCTCGCAATCTGTGCTTCCACCCTCCCCTCCCCCCCGCAGAAGAGTCCACATTTCGGAGGCGACGCTAAAGTGTCTGAACGATGCCTACGAGGTGGAACCGGGAAATGGCGGCAGTCGGGACAATCACCTCAAAATGCTGAACGTTAAGACCTTCCTCATCAAGCGCACCGAGCCATTGAGGTAAGTGAAAAGTACACATGGAAAAAAAATGTTTTCTCTGTTTTAAAATATATTTTTAAACAAGCTTTTTTAAAAAAAAAAATCTAAGGAAATTGATAACGAAATATATTTGCTTATGTTTTAAAGCATTTAATTTGTTTATTTTATTATTATTTAAAGTGTGAAGCCTTTTGTTTTTAAAGCATTACATAAAGGTTTTTTTCATTTATTGATAGTAAAAACAACTTTTTTAAAATTACTGGCTAACAAGATAATAATAAAAGACTCGTAGAGGACAAAAATATAAATAAACAGTAGAATAATTACAAAATATTACCAAAATATATTTTGATACTTTTTACACAAGTATTTTGGTTTATTATTTAGTTCAAAAATAATTTTATCACTAAAAAATATTGCTTATACATGTATGATTTTGAACTAAATTGTAAGTTTGGCCTTTCTGTTGGCTCTAAATTGAAAATATAAAAATGTTCTCTAACTGTATTTAAATATAAAACCGACCATTGCTAACCCGTCACTTGATTTGCCACGCCCCCAGACCCAAACGTCGGTTTGGCACGCGCAGCAGCGCCCATTTGGCGGGAAGTGTGGCCACCGCCCCCTCGGCCACGCCCACCGCTCTGCCCAAATCAATCTCGGCCAGCGGCAGCGGAAGCATTGGTGGGGTGACCACCACGGGCGGAGATGGAGCTAGTATCGACGGACGGAGTCTGGAGTACGCGGCCACCATCGCAGTGCCCGCCCAGCAGCCAGCGCAACTTCTTCAGCAGCAGCAGAAGAAGAATATATCCTTGAACTCCCTCCCCAATGTCGTCGAGGGCGTGGCCATGGACAGTCGCAGAATGAGGAATGGCTGCGGCGGAATGGGTGGAGCAGGTGGTGCCTGTGGAGCCGGGACAGGCCCCTCTGGAATGTCCACCGTGTCCTCGCCCACGGCCATGATGTCCGCACCGCTGGAGGTGCAACTGCGCCCCAGGAACGGAGCCACCAGCATCCAGAATCTGGCGGAGGCCATCGACGGCAAGGGCTTGATTATAGAGGATGAGTCAACCACCGACTGGATACCGGAGATTCCATTCAAGAACGTAAGAGCATTTACTTTTTAATGTATATATCCTATATCCTAAAATTTATTTAAAATGTAACGTTTTATTGGATTAAAACACTTTTGAATCAAAATAACAAATAGGCTATACACATTTTTTTTTATTTCAAAGAAAACAACATTCAAATTAAATTTAATAATTTTCAGCATCTATATTTACTTGTCTATATTTATTTATTTGTTATGGGAACGCGCAATTGATTATATATAAGTCTTTTATTACCAAGAAATGTAGGAGTGCTCAGACTATATTATTTATACGTATCTTTACAATCCCCTACTTTATAATTACAGCTTAACAGTCCCGAAGAAGGACTAAATCGTGCGGATTCCATACTCGTAGATACCAAAGAAGACCACAGAGTGTCGGTGGCAGTTCTGGATGAGGAGGTAGTACTTACCAAAATATTCTAATAACTCCTTTGTAATAAGCACCAAATATTCACAGATCGACGAATTCATCGAGCAGAACATCCAAATCAATTCGAATAAGGAAATCCGACGCGAGTACCTAAATCCCTGGACCCTGAAGTTCAAAGACAAGAGTCAGGAGCAAAAGTTCTGCCAGTTGCGAGAGGATATGTTCCGGTGCGTATGCCAGCCGGCTAATGGAAAGCAAACAAAGGGCAGGACTCTCTTAATTAATGAACTGTTGCTAATTGATTTCTGTTTCCTGCCATTACTCCGCCCCCCTTCCCTCTCCATTCAGATCCAATATGCTGTGTGTGTTTGTCATCTGGTTATTTATGGTGCTGTGCCAGGTCATCATCATTCCGCGATGCACGCGTCTCATTATTTGCCTCTCGGTCGGCACCATTGTCCTTACTTTCTGCTGCGTCTTGGTTATGGCCGAGGAGTTCCCAGGTGAGATCATGGCTTATAGGGCAATTGGAAAGATATTTCAAAACGTTGCTTATTTTGAGAACAAATCGGTATGGTCAAATATACCCCCAACAGATGGCTATTGACGCGGTAAACAAATAAGATGTGGCGCCATCTGGTAGTGAGATATATTTATTTGCTAGCGCAGACGTCCTTCACCATTGTTAAACTTAAGTTCTTAATAACTTCTATAATAATTGTTCGATTTGATACATTTTTTTTGTCTGCTAATAGATATTAAAATATCGACTAATAAGATAAGATAAATAAGAATAAGATAAAACATTTTTTTTTTTTATTAAAGCTTGGTTTTATTTATTGGATCTTCTCTTTATGAGTCTAACAATAAGG